>ARYC01004444.1:0-15353 GCA_000711775.1 Oxytricha trifallax | reverse complement strand
TGAAATTATAATACCTCTCGGCATCAAGTGCGAATATACTTGCAAGGTAAAAGAAGGAGCACTTGAAAAGATGCTCCAGAATTACAGTGTCATTTCATTTATAGAGAAGTCCCCTTTTAAGTTCAAGGGTAAGAACGACTTGACTCTTGGCTTCATGGAAAGTTTCAAGATCATCAGAACTACCACGCCGCCTGAAGAAGGATCAAGGTAGATACTCACCCTTGACTGGGTGTGCACTTTGCCAACAATAGAATTGGTGATGAGTTAACAAATTGATGCGGGGGTTATAACCAACAATTGCTATCTGTTTACTTCTGATGATAACTACGAGTCCAAGATGTGGAAGCTTGACAAGGACGACAAGGTTTGTCCAAGCCAGGAGGAAGAGAAGAAAACGGAGGAGGAGAAGAAGGAAGATTATGAGAAGTAGCAAGTGCACTCAGTTTAGATCTTGGTCGAACCAGACTTTTGATGAAATTATCTTAGATTATCTTTGTTTAACTGTTTAACTTATTCTTTCTCTCTGTCTATAATTTTAAACTTTTATAATCCTTTGACAACTTGTCTTCTCATCTCCCCTTTATAAGGAAGTCTCTTTTAATCCGCGGAGAATATTTAGAGTTGAAGTGAGGCCTAAGACAATGATCAGAATTATACTCATAAACGATATTAAACTTCTAAAATAATTCACCTTCTACCAATCGATAACCGATTTAATAGATGATGTTTGTTACAGACACATTAAAGTACTACTCAAACAAACAGATGTCCTTTAAAATGGACACCGATTCCGGTACTAGATAGTAGGGAGACTTATACATATTAATTAAGATGGTGGTTAATTATAATTATTCAATTATTTTCGTTTAATTTTTGTTCGTCAAGAACGAAGAATTTCAGGGACCTTCCTTCTCTGGACGAGTGGGCTTTAGACTTCAGGAATTGGACTCGTCGCCGCTCTCGTAGTCGTGAAGAGTTAATGTGTCGATTTCCACTTAGTCTCTCTAATGCTTGAAGAAAGGATCCATGTACAAGGACTGAATTGAAGATCTGTGCAAAGGGTTAGGAGTCAACAGGTTTCTAGTGATGACAAACCACTGACCATCAAACTTAGGATTCAATATCTCATAAGGTCTATTGGTGAGAGTAGCATTTTTATCTTTCAATGCCAACATATCATCAACAGTGTAAGGTAAACTTCCGCAAAGAATATAGAACAGGAGTAGGCCAATTCCCCAAGCATCTTAGGCCTTCAACATCACATGATTTAAGGCTGGATCTCTCTATTAATATATTCAGGAGGAGAGTATTCGTTAATGATTCCATCCCTCTAGACATTCCTGTTCAACCAATCTGTCAAGAAAGGAACGTGGTACTTATCAAACAGAATGTTTTCCGGCTTAATATTCAGGTGATAGACTTTGTTCTTATGGGCCTGGAAAGAGTCTTGATGATCATGAAGGCAACGTACTTGAAGCACTTCTGATTTATGAAAAAGCCTTCTAAAAGGGTCCTTAAGTTGTATGGATACTTTGGCATCAAGTATGCAGGCTTGCCCAAGAGGTTGTGGTTTCTAGTATAGACACTATGTTTCTACCTTGCTTATTGAAGTTGGTATCCATTATTGCAATAGCCGAAGCTTGAGCAGGAATCAGAGCTTTCCAGAAGATCTTAATAATCATTTCGCAAGGACCGCTGCTCTCGCTTATGACTTGGTTGCTATTCGTTTTCATATAACACTCAAACGATCTGGTAAGATAACTTTTCCCTATTCTTTTTCCAAGCAGCAAGTTATGCTTGTCAGCCTCTCTCTTAACCATAGCAAAGATGTCATTTTCCATATCCTCCACAGTAGCTCTAATGTTCTAGCTTTCCTTGTAAGATTTTAATAGTAAATCAAGTCGCCCGTAGATCCCTCTCAGCATTTGCTAGTTCAGAGTCTAGTAGTGAATATAGAACTAGACCCTTCAATGAACTCGGCCTTTTCTTTTTGATTGAGGGTCTTGTACACCGCGTCGTTCGCTATCGATTATTGCAACTACTCCAGTTATTCCTAGCCCACTCTAAGCCCAGTAACCTTTTGACTCCTTGGTAAGACCACTACTTTATTCAAAACATTTTGTATTTTTTCCAGGTTCTCTCCTTCGAACCTTGACAGGTTCCAATACGCTCTCAACTTATCCACTTGATTGTAACAGCCTATCCTTCTAAATCGACAAACCTTACTCAGTTCCTTGGGCTCATACTTGCAATGCAGTTTCAAGGACGTTTTGATCTATTCAATATTAATTTTTTAAACTTGTTCAATAAAACCTGCTTACTTGCTTTTACTTTCTATGATCTATATCCAGCCTCCTGAGGCTTCTTATAACTTCTTCAGACCCTCTATGATCTGAGCCTCTGAAACAAACTTTCCAACATGCTTGTCACTTCCTATTATGTTTTTGATCAGTTCGGCTAGTGGTACTGTCTGCTTAATTGTAAAGAGGTACTGCAGCTTATTGGTTAAGGATAGCAGCTTCTCAAACTATTCTAATGGCTCGTTTGCATTAATAGAATTATGCAGTTAATCTCTAACCTTCTATTAGTTTACCTGCTTATTAATAATAGCGTAGGCAAGTGTGGGAGTAAACTCCTTAGTGGCATTTTCCAAAAGACGTTTTGATCTTGGGCTCAGCTATTATTGGGGTTCTTAATTCTCTACCTCAAGTTCCATGCCTAGCAGCTTTGGAGTCATTTGAACTTCACTGTGCCTTTTCCCTAACTGACTTCCAGGAGTCGTGAAGTTGGAGTCGACAAAGTCTGAAGATGAATCCTTGTAGTAAAGGTAGAATTTAATCTGCTGCTCGTCCTGGTTTATGATCTCTACAGGATGATCGCTCATTAGCTAGAAGTAATGGATCCCTCCTCTACCCAGACATTAATCAGGAGGTAAAACCCAGAGCACATACTTGAGTGGGGCACTGCGATTAATTGCTTAAATAAGTTCTTTAGCCTTTGAAGAATCAATCTCAATTTTAAAACAACAAAAGTGAGTGGCGAAGGAATTGTTGGAGTCTCTAAGCTCAATGATCTTGGTGGTCTTGTGAATGATATCGATCCTTGAGAGATAGGCACCTAACCAGGGATTGTTACTTAGCATAGCTTAGCCCATGAAATCGTTGACCAGGTCATGTAAGAGGGAGTGAATAGGCTTAGAGTTTATGAAAGTGAAGGTTGATGTTTGTTACACCAAGTTGCAGAAAAATGTAGCTTAAGAGAAGTAAGAATCAATCTCGCAAAGAAGGATGTCAGGGTCGTTGTCCTCTCCCAATAGGATGTTGATTAGCTTGGCAACTTCCAAAGGATCAAAGATAGGCTGGGGCAGAAGGAACATTTAGTTAGCATCTACCATCATAAGGTCTTATTTCTTTTGACTCCTGGTAACCGACTTTGATTTGGGAGTTCTCAAGTTGGAGTAATTGACTTCCTAATTTTTACTTATAAATTCCTGAACCTTAACTTGGTACTGTTCATAAAATCCTTGCATTTACCTCTTGTCTTCTTCTGAGGCAGTATACCTAGTTGCTGGTACAGCTTCATCGAGCCTTACAGCCCTTACGCCTTTGAATTTAGGAGTCCTTAATCCATCTTTCTCAGCTTTCTGCCACTGGTGCCGCATTTTCTTATCAATATACTCCTGCTTTTCAAGCCTGTCAGGATCATTCCAGCAGTCATAGATGGTTTGGACTTTGATCTCTTCTTTAATCGTTGCTTCGGTAGGATTGACTATTGTGTCAGAGTTGAAAGAGACATCATTCTTCTTTCTTTTTATTTAAAAAAAAAAAAAAAAAAAAAAAAAAAAAAAAAAAAAAAAAAAAAAAAAAAAAAAAAAAATTTTTTTTTTTTTAAAAAAAAAAAAAAAAAATGGCCTTTACATCCTTGCTTTCAGTTTGAGTTGCAAGATCAAAGTTGCTGGGATTAACCTGCACTGCAACCGAGTTCAAGGTCTTGCGAATTTGGTAAAATTCCTGAACCTTAGCAAAGTTCTCCTCGTGATGACGGGAGTTTCCATCTCTTTAACGCTTATTATAAAAGCAGGAACTTGAACAGGGTGAGTATCTATATTGCATTAACTTATATACATTACATACCTTAAAGTTAAGGAGGCTTTTAAGGTTAAATAATCATCGATGAGCAATTCTCTTTAAGCATACTTGAAACGAAATCAACAGGCTAGTTTAATTCAAAGGGTTCACAGGTATTATAGTTTTCATCTCCAGGAGCCAGGGAGTTGAACCCCCGAGAATAGTTGTGGCATTGATTGCCTTTGCTGAACGACTCTGAAGAGTTGCCGTAAATGCTGGAAAGAATGCTTTCAGGCTTGGTATTCTTGCACTTGTGCTTTCTCTTGCTTTCAGGGGAAGAGTAGAAGTTGTTGCACTTATCGCCATATTCATTTTAGGTTTGAGTTGTTTCATCTACTGCACTTAGTCGTAGTGCTTCTAGTGCTTGTGCTTTGATAAGCTCTGGGAGGATATATAACTCTTCTGGCATCCCGCGATTGTGCAAGGATATTTGCCCTTCTTTCCTTTAGCTGGATTCGGGAATTGCTCACTCATTATATTAATAGTTATTAATTATAAAGTTTAATCAAAGGAGAAGTTAAACAGAGAGCCTTCCTTATTTAGTATTCCTTCAAAAAGCCTCGAAACTTTCAGATGCCCTGCCTGTACATTGCTAAGAACCAGGCAACTTAGTTTCTGACTTTCCTTAACTCATATATGCCACCTGACTAGTTTCTAAGCGTGAGCAGGCTTGATTGAAGAAAGTTCGATTTCCTCCTTAAATGGACACAAATTCCAGATTGGACACAAATTCCAGATTGGACACAATTCCGGACACATATTCCGGACACAATTCCAGGTGATGTTTGTTATACATTGATCAAAGTTTTATAATATTAAGTTACAAGTACAAAATCACTCAGTTAAAATTTCACCAAATGAATTAACAATAGAAGCAGGTGCTACCCAAAGGATTTACGTGTCAGATTTGCAATGCCCCTTTCTAAAACAGAACAGCCAAACACTGCCACATAAAGAAGGATCACACTGAGCAGGAAGTTAGAGACAACAAGTTGCAAAACTATCATAAAATTTGTGAGATTTGTTAGAAGGTCTACTCAACTAAGCACAGCTATAGGTTTCACCCTTGTGTCAAGGAGAAGAAGATTAGAGAAGCTGCCCAGGCTATTGAGAGTAGTAGCTAGAAGTACAGTTCCTCTGGCAATTCCTAGGGAGGTGTAAAGCAGAGCGAGGCTTCCTAAATCAATATGGTTGAGAAAGCCCACTCCAACTCAAAAGAATCTATCGCAACCTAGCAGCAGCAATTCTAAAGTAAGAATAATTCCAGTTGATAAACATACAGATATGTTGGAGGCAATTGAAAGGTCAGAAGCATAAGGCGTAGCTACAATCAGTGAGGTATCAAGATCACTTCCAGTAGAGCAGTAAGCTCATGAGGACTTTTATCCCGGATCTCCTATTGAAAACCATGACGATTTAATTGCAGGGAATGATGGATGCTTCTCTTAAACTAATATTGCGCCTCAACTAGATTTGATTTAGCCTGCTTCAAGTTCCAAGTCAGTTGCAAGGCAGGGTGTATTACTTGACTTTATAAAGGTAGCTACTCATGCGCCTGAACAAACTCAATTGGCTTAGTTAACAGAAGGCAAAGCTCAAGCGGAAGAAGATAATTGTATTAATGAGAAAGTTAATAATTGATTGTGAAAAACGTTTTTGGAAATCCATAGGTACCTAAACTTTTAAAGTGACTTGAACTTCAGCAATATTCATGTGTTATTTAATTAGGACATTCAAACCAAGACTTGTGGCATTGTAGCCCCTGCAACTCGTTCTAGAACTAGTATAATAATGGATCCCAATTTAGTGGGCAGTGATGCCAAACCAGCATACGGAGAAATTCCTACAATTCAGTTTTCCAAAATTATTGTAAGGCTGCAATAGTATGGTATGAACCAAGACTCTGTGTTTTACAATGTTGGTTCTGGGTTTGGCAAGCTGGTATTCTAGGCAGCATTTATGACAAACGCAACCAGCGTTGGAGTGGAGATAGTCGCAAACCGCTTCCATATCTCAAATAAGAAATTACTCTAACTCTAGGAAGATTATTCAACAGACCTGGGAGTTGAGCGCTGTCCTCAAGAAGATTGAGTTCTATTAAACAAATTTCAGGAACGTCCAGGAATTTAAGACTTCGTCTAATCTGCAGGTAACTCTTTTATACAGCTTCGCTGCCAGGATGTCAGACCCTGACTTAGTGTACTTGATGGACCTTATTGACAACTGCCCCAATCTAAAGTATGCAGTAGTTACCTCCAATATTAATAAAATCAATCTTCACAATAACCAGCCTAACTTCTAATCTATCTATAAAATGAGTACTCAACAACTGGCAATTAGAAATTTACTTTTCATTTCCTTGAGAGATACCAGGCAGCATCTATCGCGCGATCAAGGATAAAGGGACAAGAGATTCTCTCTGAAGAAGTTAAGGAGATCTAAAATGGCGAAGGCTAAATTTTGCAAAAAAAAGATCAAGTACTTAAAGAGATAAGCGCTCCTCAAATGAAACATAGAAGCTGTCTGTAACAAACATCACCCTACAAATTTCTAGCGAAGAAAACATAACGAGCTCCTTGGCTTTAGTGAAAGCTCTGGATCAGGTTAATAAATGCTGGATCAAATAAATTAAACAATCGCAGATTAAGTTAGGTTAGCAGGTAGTTCTAAGATCGAGGCTGTCAGTCCTGATTCAGTTCTGAAAACATTTTCATTGTACAAGAAAACCCAAATAGAGGGCATAGAGCAGTATTAAAACCTGTTGGATAAATGTGGAATGCAGAAAGCTATTATTGAGAAATACATTGAGCCCAGCAGTTCAGAGCTGAACTAAGATTTTGGAGAGGAGGGTGTTTTTAATCATGTTCAATAAGGGGGGGGGGGGGGGGGGGGGGGGGGGGGGGGGGGGGGGGGGGGGGGGGGGGGGGGGGGGTGGGAGATATATCAAGGCTTAGAAGAAGATGAACGCCTCAAAATTTATGATTGCTACACCGACTATGCTAAATAGCTTCACAAATTTCATTTCATTGAAGAAAATATCTCAAGTAGGTTGTAATAATGGTATGAGTTGAATATTGCTAATGAAAAGCTATAGGCTAAGAACAAAAGACTTGAGTAGGAAAACATATCTTATATTGCAGAGCTACTGAGAGATAGGTACGGCTTCAAGGTTCTGAACGAGTAAGCAAACGGAGGTTTCGGAAGAGTCTTTAAGTGTTAGAAACTTGGGGAGTAATAACCCAACGAGTTCCTGGCAATCAAAGTGCCTATTGATAGCAGTAAATCAATTGCGATGTTAAAGCTCTGAAGGAACTCTAAACAAAAAAGAAAAAAGACCCAGGCTCGAATTTTATTGTTGACTTGGTGGAGACTATAAAACTTGGTAAGAGGAAATTGATAGTTATGAAATGGTACAATAATAATCTCAGACATTTATTCACGATAAGGAAGCTAAATGAGAAACAGAAGTTTTACATCTCCTACTTCATAATAATAGGAATCGCTTACGCCCACTCACTTGGGATTGCTCACAGAGATCTAAAGCACAACATTCTGATTGATGATGAGTACTTGCCAAAAATCTGTGATTGGGGTCTCACTGATTCTGCAGTTAGTTCAGGTACGAAATCTTTCATGGCGCCTGAGCAGTTCAGGCAGGACATACCTGCGCAGGATATCCAGATATTCAAGCTAGACTCCTGGAGTCTGGGTGTTGTACTCTTCATGATTCAGTTCGGTAAACACCCCTTCACAGATGCATAGATACGTGGGATGAACTAAGCATACAAGTAGCAAGAGCTGCCAGATGAAATCAAGAACGCAAAGTCTGGAATTAAGAAAGTAATCAAGAAGTGTCAGTTCCATTAGGGAGACAGAGCCTCAGTAAGTGAGGTCCGCAAGGACAAAGTGTTTGAGGAGCTTTGGAAATGCTCGTATAAGGATCTGGACATTTCGAAACTGAAGTGATGTTTGTTACAAACCTTCCTTAAGATTTCAAATAATATACCCTTTAATTAGCCAGAGAATAGATTAAGGTTTAGATTAATTATTAATTCAAATTACAAATTATCAATTATATAAATGTTCATACTTAAATTTCAACTGCTCTAATTTATTCCCTTACTGCTTTCAGGGGAATAGCCCTATATGGCTGAAAAACCTATTATTAAAACACCTGTCTAATCGTCCATCGCTGCCCTGGTTCCTGAACCAATAGCTTACTTATTATTTTCCTCATCTCTCTGTCTATTGATTCATCTATATCGATTAAGGGCAATTTCTCTTTTGAAATACTTAAGGTTTCCAGCTCCATAATGGAGTAGTGGTGCCTGTCATGATAAAGATAGTACAGAATAACTCCCAATCCCCAAGCATCTCTACGCTCCATTAACTCACCTCTGTCTAAGTGCTTGAATCCTAGAATTTCTTCTGGGCTATGTTGAAATTCAAGACCCGAGATAGTGTGGTCCTTCACGTGTTTCCAGTCGACCAACCTGGGCATTAGGTTCTTGTCAAATAGCAGGTTGCTTGGCTTAAGGTTCAGGTGGAATTATTAAACGATGTTAGCCTCTTATAAAGTACTGATAACACAAAATGCTATCAGCTCCAACTGCTTTTGAGAGAGCTTTATAGCGGCTTTCAATTCGAGGAGATTATACTTGTAGTACTGCTTTATGATGCACTGGTTCCACAGGACCTATGATGAGTCCTTTACAGTGCCAACTCCACCATGGTACCCCATAGGAAAATTCTCATAGTCTTCAATATGTTTCCTTGCTGCTTGCTCTTGTTTATCAACCCCTAGGAACACTTTCAAAACCCTGAAATGGCTGCTGCCAATTAAACCTTGCTTCACCGCTTATGCATTAACCTTGGTAGAGTCAAAACACAGGAATGATTTATCTAGTAAGTTCAATTCAGAAGTCAGCTCTTCGCTGATTATGTACTATAGATTTTCAAGAGCATCTTGCTAAATAGCATCATTAATTTTCATGTCCTTGAAATCATTAAACGCAGTGAGATATTGTATCGAGTTATCCTTTTAAGCACTGCCTACTTGAGAGAATCAATCTCTTCTTGGAGTCCCCTGTTCCCTCTCGTTCCCCTTGTCTTTTCCGCCCTTCCTTTTTTTCTCCGTCTTCCTATTATTTTATCCTAAGTAGAACTCTGAGGTTATTCATAGTCAAGCACTATGTTGAAAGTTTAGGAATCATATATGTTGAAAGTTTAGGAATCATATCGAAGATTGCCCGATTTTCAAGCACTGCTCTACCCTTGTTTCGAGTCCTTATAAGGGTGTTGATTCTCATTGTAATGCAAGCTGAGACAAGATCTTTTCATAGGAGTTACCAGAGAGGATTACAATATTGAATTCTCTTGGTTATGTAATCTCTTTGAAGGAATCATAGACTAGAGGCTGCTACCAAAATTTTAGTTTCCTAACTCTTGATAAGCTGCAACCTCTGATATAATCGTGGCCTCTTGAATTTGGGCTAAGTTTCTAACTGCCGAACAATTAACGGCCGTATTGATATCCTATAAGATAGGTTAAGCTTGCTAAAAATTCTAGGGGTAGGTTGCAGATTAAGCAAAACTACTTAGGAGACTAGAGTAAGAGTGGCTTTCATAAGTTTGTACTGTAGCATCAACCCTACTAAATGAATAAGCAACTTTATAAGCTTACTTTGTTAGCACTTATTACTGCTAATTCCCATTTGTGCCTTTAGAAGCTATCAGCCCATTCCTCATTTATTGCTCACTCCTGAAGACACGAGCCAGGACATGAAATTTTATAAGACTCAACACAATAGACTTGCCTGCCTTCTTCAATATGCTTTTAATAATCAAAGTTTGGGTGAGTCCTTTTTAAGTGGTAGTACTTATCACACATCTTATAGAAGGATTGCGTGAACATTTCGACTGGGCACGGCATAGGAGAGGAATAAGCTTACTTGCTCTTTGTGAGAATTATACGTATTGACATCTTAGTTTGTATGAATTGCTTTAATTTTTAATTGATTAAACTTTAACTGACAAAATCAAATATGCCTGAAATCAAACGATATCCCCATGACAGTTAGAAAATAAATTTAATCGATCCCTACTCCCACTAGACCTTCCAAGTCAGCCTAACGTACTTCGAAGTTTAAGTTTAGATACTTGAGATCAAGTGATGAGAGAGTTGTGATGATTGGTAGAGGTTAAGTGGAACTTTCCCAAATTTAACTTCATTTCTTAGGAATTAAATTTCTACGTGTTAGTCGTGTAATTTCTATGAATTTGAGGGGTAAAATCGAGATTCTCAAAATGACTACTAATTCGATCATAAGTTTCGTTGGAGCTTAGCCCTTCACTTCCAGATTATGTGAGAGTATGCTAAGTGATCTCAGACACCTATGAGAGAAGTGGGAACGCGAAAGCAGCAGGATAACCTTTGGATTTCCTGAGAATAGAGGGTGGATTTAAGGTTTTAGAAATTTTAGAAATTTTGAGATTAATAGTAAGCTTTAATTAAGGATTATATAGAGATTATAGAGAAAACAAGCAAAATTTGGACACTTTGATTTTAGCAAGTTTGTTCTGGTTTTATAACCTAAGCTGGAAATCGTATATAAGTGATGCCAGAGTGGAGATAAAGTGGAGGAGGCATGTTTCAGATCGAGCATCTTTGACTCCAAAGAAATCTAGGCTTATAATAAGGTTTCAGTGGAAATTTGACTTTGGCTCAATAATTATCAAGGGGAAATACTAGGGCTTGCTTATGATAAAAGTTCCACTCCACCCAAGCTATAATTCAAACCTACCTACTAATCACTATTATTGTTGTTGCCCTTACTGTAATTAATGCTGCCTAAGCAGGGCTTGCCTTCCAACAAAAGAGAAAGGCATTTGTAGCTTGCCTGGGAATGTGAATAGCTTGGACACATATTCCGGACACAATTCCAGGTGATGTTTGTTACATTACTTGACTTCAGTATAAAATTTTCTCTTCTTAAAATCCTATGATCACTAAACCCCTGTTCAAAAGGCAATTAAATCAATCTTGGTATCGATCTTATAAATTAATTAATCGTAAGCTTTGAATGGAGAGCATGCAAATCTCATAAGTACAGCCCTATGATTGGGTACTCACTCACATCTATGATAAGCTTCTTGATAAGGGATCTCATTGAGGTATCAATCTACGACAGGCTTGCTAAGCAAATCAAGCAAGCTCCTCAACTGTTCCCCTGCCTTGAGGTTCTGTCAATCCTACCTGTTGATGAGCAGTCCATGAAACTCAAGCAATTCTGGAAGCAGCATATAAAGGATACCTATCCTCAAGAGAAGGAGAATTACTTGAAGTCAAAGCAAAAGTTTGTTTGCAATTAAGACTACATTTTGCTGCGCGAGTTTAGGGTCAGAGCTCAACGCAGAGGGAGGATCACAATAACTCTCTAGGCTGAAGAGGCTTCAGACTTTTATCAACTGAACAAATATCTCTCAGCTGACTTGATGTGCAAGCGCAAGCTCGTGCCTTTTGAAAATGTGCCACTTAACATTGAACAAGTCTGGGAGATATTCAACAACCCTGAAGGCTGGCTGTTCAACTCCTATAAGCCTAAGAGTGGCCAAGAGCAACTCATGACATGTGGCTGGCTCTGGATGCGAAGGATCAAAAGCACTGGGTGGAGAGTGTCTTTCCAAACGCCACTGGAGATGTGCAGGTAGATTAGTTAATTGATGTGACTTTGCAGTAAGTGAAGGTGCATGAAGAGTTGATAGTGAGTTGGAACTATGAGAAAGATTGCCAGCCTATTATCTGGCTGTACTACTTTGACGAGGAACTTTACTGTCTTGTTAGAGACACACTATTGGGGAAACTCTAAGGATAAGCAAGTAAGAAGTTGGAGGGATCAAGTTTGTTTTGAATGTAGTTATAGATTAACATTAGTTGTATAATTTGTAAGAGTAGATTAATTCATTAATTCCTAACATTATTATTATTATTTAAAGTACTTCTTTAACCAGGGCATTGTTGCAATGTAACCAGCACCCGCTATGAATGCTGTAACCCTGGTAGTAAGTAATATTTCATGATCAAGGCTAACCTTCAAAAAGTTATAGGCGAATGCAGCTCTTTAACTTATTCCCGAATTTAGATCCCAAGTTATCTTCCAGTTATCTTCCGACTTATCTTCCGAGTTATCTTCCGGTTATCTTCCGACTTATCTCTTCCAAATTTTCATTAGAGTTAAGTGAAGAGCTATCATGGTTTAAATCCACGATTCTACTTAACTGTTATTGACGCTGCCTAAGCAGGGCGTGCTTGACACATAATGATAGATAAGTAAAAGTGCATGGCACTATAAATAACCTGAACCAAAATCAAAAAGAAAGGGGTGATGTTTGTTACACCTCATACTTTGAGGATAAAAATTTTCACAGCTGAAATCTTTTCATTATTAATCCTAACTCAGAACGCAAATAAGTCAGTCTTGGAATCGATCTTATAATAGAATAATCGTAATTTGTGAATGGAAAGCAGACAGGTTTTATAATCGCAGTCTTATGATTGGGTGTTAAATTACATTTCTTACAAGCTTCTTGAGAAGGGTGATCTAATTGAGGTCATATTATTCATGAGACTAGGTCAGCAATTCAAGGAAGCCCCTTAACTCTACTCTTACCTTTAAGAAACATAAAACCTCTCTACTGTTAAGCGACTCGCTTAGCTTGAGGAATTCTGTAAGATGTATTTAAAGATGAGCTACCCTTAAGAAGAATCCAAATTCAACAACTCAAAGTAGAAAGTGATTTCTAAGGCAGACTATCTTTAACTACAACAGTTCAGCGCCAAAGTTGAAAGCAGAGGCAAGATCATAATCAATATTTGGACATAGGAAGCATAGGATTTTCATACTTTGGACAGCAGACTTTCAAGTTACTTAATGCTTGAGCGTCACTTAGTGTCTTTCGAAAATATTCCTCTACACAGAGAAGAAGTTTGGGAGTTATTTAATCATCCTGAAAGCTGGCTGTCAAGCACTATAAACAAAGGAGTGGAAGACAGCAGCTCAAAGAGTTGTGGCCGACTCTTAGTGAGAGTGTTCAAAAGAACTGGGTTGAGAATGTCTTCTCAGATCCTTCTGGGGATATCCAACTCGAACAGTTGATCGATTTGACTTTGCGGCAAGTAAAGATCCATGAACAGCTGGTGGTGAATTGGTTCTGTGAGGATGAATGCATTCCTGTTATATGGCTGTACTACTTTAATGAGGAACTTTACAATCTAATCAGAGACGCGCTATTGGGAATCTCAAAGGATAGTTAATTATGAAGTTGAAGGAAGCAAGTATGATAATAATGCATTTGTAGATTAATAATATTGTTTATTTGTAACCTAGCTTAAATTTCTAAACCCCTTAGTTTTATCATTGGAGTATGATTTTCCACGTTTTTTATTGTTAGTCTTTGTTTTTTATGGTTTTTTTTTTTTTGTGTTTTTTTTTTTGTTATTTTTATAGTTTTGTGGTTTTTCTTGTTTTTAGTTTTTGGTGTTGGTATGTTTTTTTGTCATGATCATTATTAAAAATCTCTCACCTTTCTTTAAGTTGGCCTTGATTGAAGGGCTCTGATTGACTGTTGAACTGAATCTAATGCCTTAATATTAGTTGTCGCAAACATTTTTTAAACTATTGAAACTTTCATTACATGTAACAAACATCATTAATTGACAATATTAAATTAATAACTATCTTGTATTATAATTATTACTATTATTAAATGATTAACCCTAATACAACAGTACAGCAATATTTTTAGCAATCAAGTAATTGTCTTACTTAAAGTATGGATGATTTTCAAGTGAGAAACTATTTAGTTAAAAATGTTGCAAGTCCCTCATTTATCCAAAATTTAATGAAGATTTTGCAACAAAATCCGTAGCTTCATGGTCATGATAAGGAATCACCAATAAATCTAGAACGAACTATTACAGAAGTAGGAGACACCCAAGAGGACGATGCAAGCTCATTTAACTTGAAGAAGATTAAGACAGTGATAAACACTATTTATAGCCTTATTAAAGAATACTAGGAAATAAGAAATATGAGTACAAGTATTTTAAGAAGAATAATTATAGACATCAATAATCTAGATCCCCACAAAAATAGAAAAGTACTCCTTAACAAATTAAATCAAGCAAGTTGTTGGATAAGAGTGGAATGGTAGAACTCTTTGAGTACCTTTAAAAAGAGAAAAAAGAAGAGAAGTTTGAGAACTTCTATGACGTGGTTTCAACAGGCAGTCCAGCCGTTTACCTTAGTTCTATATACTTAAACATTAAATCTACTAAGTTCGTCTAAAATAAATAAGATTTAAAGCATGAGAATTCTATATTGGAGCTAATTCAAAAACACTTCAAAAGCGATGACTTTGTCAGCAAAAGACTAAAGCTCGTATAAATAAAACAATTAATCGACAATTCATCAATGTTTATATTTTCCGAGACTATAGGTCAGAAATCAATTATATTCTGTCAAAAACATTCATTGGGTGCTGTTTAGAGAGAGAATATACTAAATTTCATCTCTAAAAATAGCTCTGTCTATTGCTATATTAAAGAGGACAGACTGGATGAGAAATTTGGTATTGCTTTTACAGACTCTCTCTTTAAATAAAAAATAACAATTTCTCATTACCAATCAAATGACATGTTGTCACTAAAGAATTCTTTCCTAAGAGAATTAGGTGACTCCTGACTCGGTCTAAAATTTCTTTGGGGCTCCAATCTAAAATATTACTAGCGAGATTGATGATCCTATGGTCTTGGACTCTAACTTTGAATTCTAATAACCTGAAATTGAGGAGAAAGCAAGTTAGACTCTCGAAGAAAATAAGACTTTGCCATAAGTAATTGAAGAATCCTCAGAAGAAGCAAAGTAGTAGGCTTATGTTTCTTAGCAGTGCTCTAAAGTTATCTAAATTGCTATGAAGATCTTATAATTATAAGATTAAGTTATTTATCCTTTGGAACTTGAATTACCACCTACTGATTTGGAAAACTAAAACGATGAAAATATGTTTTCCAAGTAAAAATCAGTAGTAAACTCAAGAGAGTAAGCAATTAAATAATACAAACTATTCATAGACTTACATCACAGTTCCCAATCGATGAATTTTGCTTCAATCCAGATAGAAGGAGCAAGGATGCAGGCTATAGAGTAAAAGGTAAAGGGAGATATA
>ARYC01004443.1:0-52800 GCA_000711775.1 Oxytricha trifallax | reverse complement strand
GCAGAATTTATTAATTAGCAGGAAAAACATAAAATATAAATTTATAAAAGAATACTTGACCCTTTAACAGTTGACTTTATGAAATTGGTCTTGGACGTTTTTGAACAAATTTACTCTTTTCTTCACTTTGCCTATTTTAGGCAATGATTATTATTTAAAATCTGAGAAAATATTTCTTATATGTAGTCTTTAATTCTCTACAAGATGAGTTATTTTTGAGGTCACTTGGATATTGTTGAAGTATAAGTTTTTGAAATTATAGAAATTTAAAAGTCAAAAAGATTATTTTAAATTAAAATTAAAACTGCCAAAAATTAATTAAATTAAATTTAAAATAAAATTAATTAAATTAAATTTAAAATAAAAATTTAGGTCTTCAATAACAGGCTCTGAATCGCACGGGATGGGCTTCAAATCGCAACTTTCTAGAATTGCCAAAATCTCTAAAATTTATTTCAATTTTTAGGAAATTTTGGGAATCTCGAAATTGAGCATTTGCCAACACCAAGCTTCATCCTTGCTTTCCATGGTCGCGAATACTCAGGAAAGATGCAGAATTTATTAATTAGTAGGAATAACATAAAACAATTATTTACAAAGCAAGCCTTCACCCTTTAACAGTTGACTTTATGAAATTGGTCCAAGGAATTTTATAGCAAAATTAGCAGCTTTTCTTTACTTTGCCTATTTTAGGCGATGATTATTTTTTATAATTTGAGAATATATAACTAATATGAAGTTTTTAATTCTCTACAAGATGAGTAATTTTTGAGGTCACATGGATCATGTGAAGTATGAGTTTTTGAAATTATAGAAATTAAAAAGCTCAAAAGATAGATTAATTTAAATTAAAATTAAATTAAATTTAAAATAAAATTAATTAAATTAAATTTAAAATAAAAAATTTAGGTCTTCAATAAGAGGCTCTGAATCGCACGGGAAGGGCTTCAAATCGCAACTTTCTAGAATTGCCAAAATCTCTAAAATTTAATTCAATTTTTAGGAAATTTTGGGAATCTCGAAATTGAACATTTGCCAACACCAAGCATCATCCTTGCTTCCCAGGGTCGTGAATGCACAGGAAAGATGCAAAACTTATTAATTAGTAGGAATAACATAAAACATAAATTTACAAAGTAAGCCTTCACCCTTTAACAGTTGACTTTATGAAATTGGTCCAAGGAATTTTATAGCAAAATTACACTTTTCTTTACATTGCCTATTTTAAGCGATGATTATTTTTTATAATTTGAGAATATATAACTAATATGTAGTTTTTAATTCTCTACAAGATGAGTTATTTTTGAGGTCACTTGGATCATTTGAAGTATGAGTTTTTGAAATTAAAGAAATTAAAAAGCCCAAAAGATAGATTAATTTAAATTAAAATTAAATCAAATTAAAAATAAAATTAATTAAATTTAATTTAAAATAAAAATTTAGGTCTTCAATTAGAGGCTCTGAATCGCACGGGAAGGGCTTCAAATCGCAACTTTCTAGAATTGCCAAAATCTCTAAAATTTATTTCAATTTTTAGGAAATTTTAGGAATCTCGAAATTGAACATTTGCCAACACAAAGCTTCATCCTTGCTTTCCAGGGTCGCGAATACACAGGAAAGATGCAAAATTTATTAATTAGTAGGAATAACATAAAACATAAATTTACAAAGTAAGCCTTCACCCTTTAACAGTTGACTTTATGAAATTGGTCCAAGGAATTTTATAGCAAAATTACACTTTTCTTTACATTGCCTATTTTAAGCGATGATTATTTTTTATAATTTGAGAATATATAACTAATATGTAGTTTTTAATTCTCTACAAGATGAGTTATTTTTGAGGTCACTTGGATCATTTGAAGTATGAGTTTTTGAAATTATAGAAATTAAAAGTCAAAAAGATTAATTTAAATTAAAATTAAAACTGCCAAAAATTAATTAAATTAAATTTAAAATAAAAATTTCGGTCTTCAATAACAGGCTCTGAATCGCACGGGTAGGGCTTCAAATCGCAACTATTTTTATTTGCCAAAATCTCTTAAATTTATTGCAATTTTTAGGAAATTTAGGGAATCTCGAAATCGAACATTTGCCAACACCAATCTTCATCCTTGCTTCCCAATGCCCTGGATTCACAAGAAAGATGAGGAATTTATTAATTAGCAGGAAAAACTTAATAAAAAAATTTATAAAGTAATCCTTCTCCCTTTAACAGTTGACTTTATGAAATTGGTCGAAGAGATTTTTGAACAAATTTACTCTTTTCTTCACTTTGCCTGTTATAGGCAATGATTATTTTTTAAAATCTGAGAAAATATAACTAATATGTAGTCTTTAATTCTCTACAAGATGAGTTATTTTCGAGGTCACTTGGATAATGTTGAATTATGAGTTTTTGAAATTATATAAAATTTATATAGAAATAATTAATAAATTTTATTCTTAATAAATTATTTTTATTTATTTTTTAATTTATTTTTATCATAAATTATAATATTCAAATAAAAATAATTATATTGATTGCAATTGTTAATTATATAATTATTATAATAAAGATTAACTTCTTAATGATTACTTATAAAATAATATCTTGGAAAATTTCTTAATCATGTTTAATCAATAATTTAGATACAATTTTGATTGTAAACAATCAAATCATCCTTTGTCAAGCATTTTATTTCACCATTAAATGTCAAAACATATAAGAAAACTTGTCTGTTGGCAATTTTTTTACCATAATTGTATTTTCCATTGTTTATACTTTGGAGTTTTCTAATTTGTCATTGATATCTGAGACTTTAAGTAGTTGGGAAAAAATTAAACCATAATTTTTATTTTTAATTAATTTATCTTGTTTTTCTTTAATTTTATAATTGAGAATACATAGAAAAAAAACTCTTATATACTATACAATCCATTTTTACTCAAAATTTCATAACTAACTTTTTCATTAATTATTTTCCTCAACTTTTTAAAAAATTTATATATTCCCTCGCCATTATATATTTTTAAATTAATAATTATTTAAGAATCTCTTCTAAATTATCAAGGCAGAATTTCATATTCTATTTGCCAGATTCTTAAATAAAAAGCATTAATACAAAATCTTAAGAAAGATATGTAGATTGACAGTCAATTTTGTTGAAGAAGGTTTTTGTCTTATCTTTATTTAGATTATTGAATCACGTATATAATCACTAATTTATTTTATCACTATATGTATTTTATAACAATTGCTTGAGTTACGTAGTAAAGAGGATAAATTATCTGTCATACATAAATTTGAAACAGAGTAATATTAAGATAAGTTCCTTAGAAAAAGATCTACTTAAATTCATTATTTCATTTTCAAGAAAGTTAATCATTAATAATTTAATGATATTTATGATTACAAAACATAAAGAATAAGCTAACTCTTAATCAGAAGAAATTGTGACTTTATTGAATGCAGTTGTTGGAATCTTATTGGAGCAAGTAGAGAAAACTTTTTTATGTGTGTGAGATTATATAATTTTTATTTAATATTTAATTTTAATCAAACGTATTTTGTTTGATGGACTAAGTAGTAAGTTTTAAATCTAGAACTTTTTAATATTAAATTTTATCCTCTAAGGATTACTTAAATATATAATTGCTCTCTTAAAAACGATATTCTTATATCTTTCTTTAAAAATTGCATTTACCTACTAAAGTTTTCAAAATTTCAAATATAAAGAAGTTGAATATTTGAATGCTTAAAATATGTGAATGGTCATTTATCTGTGAAAACCAGTTTTCATGAATTAGTATGAAATTTTACTCACTATACTTACAATCTATGTTATTCCCAATCCCCTCTAAATTTTTTATTTTGTGGGATAATTGGTCAATATAAGTATGTTGTAAGCATTGTTTATTTAATTGTTTAAATTACTCTTCATGTCTTGAATGATAAATACTGAGCTTCTGATCGTCAGACATTTGAAACCACGGTTATCTCACTAAAACTAAAAGCATTTTTTACCTAAAAAACGTGATTTGATAAATTAATAGAAGTTATTTCGTTCTCTTTAGTATCAATACTAATTATTCTCTGTTGTTTCTTCCAATTATTAGATATTAATATAAATTGGATTTTATAAAATTATTTATAATATAAAATTTATTCACTATTTTTAATTCCTTAGAAATGAAATATAATGGTAGATATCGCAAATAGATAAAATATCGATATAAGTGCCAAATAAATCTAATAAATATATTAAATAAATTATATCTAAATTATAGATGTTTAAAACTTATAGTTTCTGAAGGTTAATATAATCCCCAACAGTAATTCCATGATGAATTGTTTGATTGAAAAAATATGAGTATAAAGTGAAAAAATATACGTTAATTAGTTTTTTATTTCTTAATCCATAACAAAAATACCGACAGTCAAAATTATTTACAAAAAAATGTGTAAAAATGGGTGATAATTAAAATATATTAATTATTTGAAATCATTAAAAACTGTAAAATCTTAATTCCCTTAATGGTTTGAAATTAATTAATTAATCGTATAGAACAGTTAATATAATAAGTATTTATAGAATCTTAGCAGCATTAGTTATGGGGTATATTGCTGTTCACCTAAAGAAGCCTTGTAGTATATAATCTCTACATGGTTCTTTGTTTTGGTGAAATTCTACCACTTTGATTTGAGTGATTAGCTTTATCTTGCAAGAGTGTAGGGGATGTATTCAAAGACTGATACCATGTAGTGATTATTTCTTCAATCTATTCATCTGAAATCTAGATTATCACAGTGGTAGATTTTTAAGGTTAGTCATGTCAATTCCTCTCTGATATGATCTTTTGCTAGTGCTTGAGTTTAACAGGAATTTTGCCAACCTCTTAAATGTGATATCAAACCTGACTCCAATTTAGAAACTATACAAATTAGATTATAAAATCAAATATATAGTTGCATTAATTGATATTAGGATTTAATTAAAATGTTATATATTTATAATTAAAACTTACATAAATTATTGAAACCTTTTTTCATGTAATAATCCAATTCGATTGGTCTTAGTGGTACAAGGAAAATGGCTCATTTTCATTTTTAATTCTAGGTGAGGACAAAACACTTCAAAGGCAGTTCTTTCTTTATGTGATGATTTGATGGAAGTTATTTAAATTAAGCTTTGAATTAAATTGAATTTTTTAAAATCGTTAATTTATTCCTTATAAGTTAACCGTCTTCAGACATCTTTAAAGCTCAAATGCATATGAGCATCAACCAAATAATACATAGACTCGTCTTTGTTTCACTTCTAATCTTTATTCAAGAGTCATAAGGATGTCACTAATTTACTCTAGTACTGAGAGAATCCTCCTTTTGTATTCTTTTGAATAACTTAAATATAGTCCATGATAAACGAAGCCATTCTAATAGAAAGTAGTTAAGTTTGGCATCTTAAGTTATAGGAACGGAAATTCTTTGTTGGCACCATTTCATATTAAAATGTCATGATGTCGTACCAAATAACCTTATTTGACTTCAAGTCCAATCTTTCAAGCAAGAATTTATATGATTCTCATCATGCCCTCTACAAGAATGTTTTGAAGATATAAGTGTAAATTATTAAAAATAAAAAAGTGGAAATAATTAATATAAAATAATATCTAATTAAATATTTAGGTATTAGTTTATACAATTACAGAAATAGAACCCGTAAACAACTTTCATGTCTTTCCATTGTCTTTATATTTTGCTCATTCTAGCCATACCTGCTTTGATGTTTTTTTATTCTCGGTCTTCTCAAGTTGGTAAGAATTGCTGAAATAAAAAATCCCTAGATATGTATTTATTTTCTTTTGCACTAAAATTTTTATTGAGTAACCAACATCTCCTTCATCACCGGTAATTCACTAACATTAGCATTTCCACCAACACCATCATAAGACTTCATTTTTTTAAAATTATTAATTTATATTATAAATTATGATTGCTGATCATTTTACTTATAAATCAGCTTTTATTAGTTAATGTGAATAAAAATTATTAAAGCTTTACATTGATATTTTACTAAATCTTTTGCATAAAAATTCAAATCAAATCCTCTAATGAGATACTTAAAGAAATGATTGCTATTTGTAACTGAATGATAGGCCTTCTAAGAAACAGATGGCAGTAGATCAATTATTATAGCTTAGCTCAATTGCTAAGACTCAGATATCATAATTCACAACAATTAAATGATATATTTTCCTTTTATAATTAATAACACTCCTTCTGGCATTCCCATAATTATAAATACAACTATATAATATGTTTACTGCTTTGATTGGGATTTAAGTATAGGATTTTCTATATAATATGGGTATTCATTCTCATTACTGAACTCTGTAAAGCAGGAAAATCCCTACAACACTGAGAATGTATAAATGTCAAGGTAGTTTGCTTTATTATTGCCATAATTATTGAGATTGAAAAGATTAAATACTGATTAATTACCAATTTAATATCCTTTATCTTTATTGAGTGCACTTATTGGCTATATATGTAGCTATGCTATACAATTTTTGTCATTTATGATTAAATTAAAACCTTAATCTACAATAAGAAATTAATAAAATAAGTCTAGAACATTAGAGATAACTCATTCTCTTTTTACGCTTTTAATTTTTTCATCTCTTCTTTAATTTGATTAGTGTTAATTATGTTATATATAAATTAAAATTAAATATTTAACACTATTAATGCCATACTGATTTTAATATCATTGAATACCAGCTATTTAACACATATTGCTTAAATCTTTATATTTATCAACTTTCAATTACTATTAATTAAATGCATAAATGATTTAAATATTGGTAACTTTATATATATATTATTTTGATTTATTAGAAATATATCTCTAAATTTAATTGATTTTGAGATACAAGCTCTCCAGTAAATTTTGATTTAAATTTCCCACCAAGTTTGAGATGTATTCTCTTTAAAATGAATTCCTCCACTTTGCATATTATTTGAAATTACTTAAGAGTCTTATAAAAAAATTAAACAACATTTTTTCTAAAATACAAGTAGCTAATTAAATTATAAAAATACTACTGTCATTAATATAGAAAAAAAGAAAAATTTATCTAAATCAGGATTTTAAATAAATTGAAAAAATATTAATTAGTAATGATTATTTCTCATAAGTTGGGGGTGATAGGTAATTAATATTTATAATTATGTAGTTTATTAAGTTTTCGAAATTCAGAGAAACAATTTTTTAATATATTGTTGCTCTCTAATCTATATAATTTATGAGACTTTAATTAAATTTAAGTAATTTAAATAAATTAGATCTAACATATTATCACTTATTTATAATTTTAAAATGAACACTTCTTCAGAATCTATGTACCACAGTAACGATTCTTAATTTTAATAGAATTTTTTGTCTCTCTTATCTATGTTGTCAGCTATTTTAAAATCATCGTATAATAATTAAAGAGAGTAAAATTACAAATTCAAAGTAATCTAATGAAATTAAGACAATTTATACTAAATTATATGGTTTATGATCATCCTGGGGCTAAGGTGACTTATTCTGAACA
Source organism: Oxytricha trifallax (assembly GCA_000711775.1). Lineage (NCBI taxonomy): Eukaryota > Ciliophora > Spirotrichea > Sporadotrichida > Oxytrichidae > Oxytricha > Oxytricha trifallax. The sequence continues at coordinate 45,222 of ARYC01004443.1, read as the reverse complement.
ATATTGGCTGAGGGTATAAAACGAATAACTATAATAGAGCTTTGGAAAACATTTAAAGTCAACTAAATATAACTAAATATCTTTTAAAAAAAACACATGACAATAAAAACCTAAGGATCTCTATTAGAATCAAGATATAAATAATCTTTGAAGCGAACTCTTGGAAAAGTGAATATAATGGCCATATTTATGTAAAAACTGGATTTGACTAAGAGAATTCAGATAAGACAAGCAATATTTTCAGATATTAAGAATTATATCCTTAAGCGACATTAGTTTGCAAGCAGCTAAACATTAATTTTAAATTATATGTGAAGATTGTAATTCTTCTTTATTTAGAATTTCAAAGAGCAAGATGCGTAGTTCTATTAAAGGAGGGTAAAAATTATCGAAATAAGTAAAAACATCTATTATATAATTTTAATGTTGGATTCTTATATATATATATATATATTTTATTACATTTCTCAATGAATATCAATACTACTCCAACAGAATGCAGTATTCAACAGTACATAATGTGCCATAACAAAAGCAAAATCTGAAGCTCCTAAGAGTAAATGACATGATATGTGAATAATCGTATAATTGTATTTTCGAATATTTAATATAATTGTAATTCTGCGGCAAAATGCAGATCCTTAGAAATTGAGATGCATGCAGTTAATTAGAGATAATTGAATAACCATTTAGAAATATATAAATATAAATAAAGTACTATATTCACTTCAAAGTATGAGTAATATTTTTAATAGAGTAATAAAAATTGTTTAATAAAAAAATAGATTTTTTTGTTCTTATCAGAACATCATCCAAATCTTATTTATTAAAAACTACTGAGACTCAACAAATTGAGAGAGAATTTACTAGTTTCTTGATTTCATAAATTATTAAGTTTCACATGACTGTTTACGCAATTATTAAAGAGCTGCAATTTATAGGTCATACTGTGATTAACACAATCTATGTAGAGCGTTGATGTTAAATTTTATATGAAGAAAAAAGATAATTAAGAATATCAAGAATATCAATAAACAGAAACTTAAAAGAAAATAGCAAGACTATAACTATGTAGTTATTATGTATAAAGCTAGAATTGAATTCACTTTCAATACTTAAGGCAACCACCTCTCCTGAAAGTTTAGGCATCTTTAAATAATTCCTTGTTAAGAATGGTTTCAATGAAAAGGAATCTAAGATAATCATGGAACACAAAGATAATTTTGTATAGAATTAAGTCATTTCTACAATTAAAAGAAGCTTATAAATTTTTCAGAAAAGTTCTGATAACCATGATTCCAATAACTAAAGCAAAGCAGTATCTGTATTCTAAATGTATAAGTGTAAAATATTGTGACTCAAAAGCAAACAAAATAATTATCTACTGTGTAAGTTAATCGCAAGTTATACTCATGAAATTTTCATATACTTATTATAAATGAAAGAAGCAAGAAACTTTTTAATATTACAAGTACTCAATTTATTAATTGCCAATATTTGCTATAATTTTAAATCGCCAGCAAAAAATTATATTGAATACCAAATAAATTTGGTAAAGCTTTGATCTAAAACTATTGGCTTGTTATTGGAACCATTAAGACAAGTCATTACTTGTTATTGTACGTGTTTAAGGCCTTAAATTACAGGCTTAAAAGTTCTCCAGACTTCAGGTATTTAGTAGTAGATAGAAACTAAAGAGAATATTGACACAGCAAAATAGCTTACTAATTATATCATAACTTATAAAATCTTATATCAATGAATTGAAAAAAAAATATGAATATACTAGATTATTATTAAATAAAAGTTAATTAATTAATTAAATTAATTACATTATGCATATTAGGAAACATTACTGCACAAATTATTAAAATAAATCTTATTTGTTAAAAATTATTATTACTTTTTATGCTTGATTATTATTCTTTTAATACAATTTGACTCTAAAGCAGTTTTAAATGATTTAGATTAATATTCAATTATTTTCTTAGTTTTTAAAACACTATAATGAGACTTTTACATGATTATAATTTAGTATTTTAATATTTCCGATGTATTTTAGAAATTATATAGTTCATTTTATTTTATTTTATTGATTTCTTTTTTGCTTTTTTAATTTAATATATTTCTGAAGAAATAATTTTCTTAGCAATATAATAAACATTTTAATATAAATTATTTTATTTTTTATTTTTAATGTAATAATGTATATATTTTCTTATAAATTATTAAAATTTAAGTTTCAAAAGAAAAGATATAAAAATTAAGTAGTGATATTACATTTGAAATAGATGCTTTTACTTATAAATAATTAGCATTCATTAGGCATCACCCATAATTTATTTGTCATTCTATTTATCTTCAGGTTATAAATACTTGTTTATGCAGGTGAACTCTAAGAGTTATTGTGCTTCTTCATATTTCCTTTATGTTAATTGATTTCCTTATGGTTGCACCATTAAAACCCAGTGGCATTCGTTATGAAAATAATGATCTTATAGTGTTAAGGAATAGAAGGATTTTACAAGGAGCATCATTAATGTGAAGCGATAAAGATATTCCTGGATTTAAGCATTATGTTCTGGAATTTCTCCTCTACTAAGTCTGATATATGCTCTTCTCTACCAATAATTAGCTTCCTCCAATAGCAGTAGATCTCATTCCACGGTATTCTATGCTTTAAAGTTGACTAGTTACATTCTTGAACTCCGAAGCTTTACCCATGAGTTCTGCTTAATCTTGCAGCTACTTCTTGTTTTATTCTGTTGATTCCTTCATGATTTTGTGTTGAGAATGCCATACATTATAATTCTATTGTTAATTTGCTCGTACATTTCTTACTTACTTTCCATTTTGGCTCCATTCGATAGAGCATCATACACTTTTATGACTTGTAACTACTATTTTAGAATATAGTTAATTGTTTAAGATAACTAACTAGCAATAATATTTTTTGCTTCTCTGACTCCCTAATTGTGTGACATTTTGAACTATCTGTCTATGACATCTCTAATATTACCTGGTATGATCACTAAAATTAAACTTACTTTTATTGTGATTATAATATAATTTTTATGTGTTTTACAATTTTCTTTTTTTATTAATATTTAATAAATTAAATTCACTAAATTCACAAAAAAATTTAATCTCATATAAAGTAATCCTCTCTGATGTATAATTATTCAATGATCTACTACCTTGAAAGTACTCTAAATTGATGGTTCATATCTTGATTGCTGTGTAATGACTGCCACCATTCGAAATTCTTAACTTCAGTTTATGATGTATAAAAGCGATTACTTCTAATTTCCTATGAATTTTCTATGATTTTAAAAAGGGATCACAATAATATTATTTTAGTTTTCTCAAAGCACATTGTGCTGCATAAGTAGATTCCTGAGCCATCTCGAACAACTGTTCGAGCAAGAGCTCACATTGAATGGTATGATTAATATGTCTTGATCGTTATTTGTTTCAGTACAGAAATGGGATCTTTACCCTTAAGTGTTAAAATCGATGGAACATCCTGAGTTCTAGAATTGCCTAAGTCAAGTCATTTAGAGTTATCAACCTTCCTATGATCTTCCTCTTTATCATCGTAAGTAGTTAACTTCATTATCTTGATGTATTTGTGTAGGAAGAGTGCTCTCACCATTCTTCAGTTCGATCTTTTCTTGTTCATAGAGACCATATTTTGAAGTGTTCTCACCGCTAAAGATAACTTCAACTTGTTCGTATATTTTCTTGTGTAGGCATTCGTAGTCATTTTAAATGATGAGAAATTTGTCCAGGGTTAAAACTTTCCCAGACAAAACTCTGCTCGCAATTTAGCAGTCTTTTTAAATCTAGTTAAAGATGGCGTCGACGGATACATGGCATTCAGTTCGGGTGCGAAGAGCAACAGCAAGATTTATGACGACATACTTTTGATGAGGAGTACTACCTTTGGTCTACTTTATTCACTTGGTGTCATTAGTAGAAGAGAAAAATAAATTTAATTGTGATTTTTATTAAAAAAACATGTTGCTTTTTAATTTTAGACTAAGTTTATGTAGTAATATCATATGATCTAAATAAATAAACATATATAACATATATTATTTATATTTATAAAAATAAATTTATACGATTTTCAATTTATAGTTTAGTTTTCATTTCCAATTATAATAATTTTCATTGATTTCACATTCATATATTTTTTACATATGAATAAAAATTATGTTTTTCTAATGAAAATCACATAATTTAATATTTTCATTTCATTTTAAAGAAACATTTGCAAATAATTTTAATAGCTGTTTCAATTATATTTGAATGATTTACAGTCTTTTAAAAATAAATAACATTATTTCATAAATAATATTCTTATTTAATTATTATTTTTTCTGGTGTTTATTAAATCATTTTTACTGTATTTACAGTTCTTGTTTATTAGTCAGTGCTACATACATCTGCAATCAATTGTTTCTGTCTTTTAAAGGCATCAAGACAGCTTCTTCACCTCTGGCAAGTGCTTTTGCAGCTTAAGATATTTGATTTCTGTGATTTCCAGCTTTAAGACCACTCCCTCTGATGTCATCATTTCGTTTCATAGCTATTACATGATAAGCTTAAGCTTTCCACCTTAATTGATTTGATGGATGCAAGACTGTTGCCAGCTGTTGATTTAAAATAAGTTAAGTGAATACTGCATTGTCCTGGTGGATACAGACTTCTACGTTGCTTTAATGCTTACGTAAATGGTTGCATCTACTGCTCAAGGAACTTTGATTGTGGGGAAATAGGTGTTTGTTGCTCTTTATACTGCTTTTTTGTCAAAGAATATAATCATAAATGTTATTTGTATTAAATAAATAATAAAAATATAATTGATAAATAGAAAGTGATAAGTGATCATAATAATTTAATTGTTATCAAATTGAGGTGCAGAAGAACTATCAGTGCTTTGATCTATTGCTTACTATTTATGTATCACTTGCGTATTTAAGAGATTAATTTGCTCAAATAAATTTAATGAAAAATAGAAGTATTTAAAGTTAAACTAACATTCAACTCCATTGAAGTTGATGACGGTCTGGATGAACCTATTTCAATTGATGTCCTTCATATTTAATTTACTTCAGATATCTATAAATCCATTCTTAGATTCTACTGTAAATATCTTTTCATTTTAATCATCACCCTATGTTATTGCAAATAGTTAAAATATGATCAGGCCCAAAATGAGGAGTTATTACTATAATAATAATTATAATAATTACCTCACATCGAGAGCTCAAGGGCTCTTCGAGAATAATTAATGTTTGTGTTAATTAACACTGATAGTTTCACTTCTGCCAAGACGCTCATCACATCATGCTCTTGTGTTCGACTTTACTAGTTAACATCACTTGTATCCTTATTCATCAGGCTAGGAACCGATCAGAATCTGATTTGTTGCCAGTATCCGATCAGTTTCTGATCCTCTGAAGGGGAAGTTGGTCCTTATCAAATTGGAAAGCAGGAAGATTTACAGGAAGACCTCTAGAGTCTCTAATAAGCATAATCCAATGTCTCAGGACGATTATCCAACCTTAACAAATATTAGAAGAACTTGGAAACTCACCAGGGTGAATATTCTTCGTTCCTCGTCCTATTTATTAACTTTTTAATTTAATAATAGTTATTACTATCATTTTAGAGCATCATACCAGCGCATTGGAGTTTATACCAAGCAGATTCATCAAGGACAGTTTTCCTTTCTGATTCCCTGCAGGCTTAAATAAGTCTTTTTAGCATAACTTAGATGTTTAAGTTGAGAAATCCTTGGCTGAAGTTGCTGCTGAATTCAGTGCCTAATTACACTGTTGGGGAGATTATTAGTGATAGTAAGAATAAACAATTAATAAATTTATGATAATAAATTAAATTTTTATATTAATAATTGATATTTCCAATGATTTTAGATAATTACATTTAAGAATAATATAAATTAGATAATGTCTTATTTGCTTAAAAAATAATTACCACTGTAAGCTTACTCTTCAATATCATTGAATATTTACAATTGTTCATATTAAGAGATTTCTTTTAAAAAATTAAAATAGCCTTAGTTTACAAATGACAACATGCAAGGATATTAATAGATATAATTAAATAAAAGTTATATATTTATTATAATTATTTTCAGTAAAATTTGAAGATTATTAATTCAAAATAAAATATATAAATATGAAATAGCTATAATTTATGAGTGTTAGTGAGGAAAGCAAAGCCTAAATAATTTAACTTAGATATGGGACTTAAGAACCTTACAAAGTAAAATTAAATCTCAATTTCTACAAATAAATTGGAAAAATATTTGGATACAATAAAAATATAATTCGAAGAATATGCAAAGAAAATTATAACAAGACGAATAAGCATTAAAAATATAAAAAAAGGATATTAAATTTAACTCTTGAACACTAAAACTATTAAGTCAATCAAAATACTTTAATGGAACTAAAACTATATTCTGTTGCTGAAACAGCTAAAATTTTAATCGTTAATTCCCTGATTAAAAATATCTACTTCCAGACTTTGAAAAGTTTAACTATCAAATGGGTTGGCTAAGCACAAGAACGTCAAGTCAACAAATAAACTTTTGAATTCTAAAATTCTCAAATTAAAGCTGTTTAACTATAGAATTACCCATTAGTTATATAAGCGTACCAAAACAATGAAGTGATCAAATATTTGCATGAAATATTTTTTAAGCTTCATAATTTAATAATAAGAGCATAGGCTGCCCCGTATTAAAGTTAAGTCATACATAAAGAAGGCATTAACATTTAGAAGCTAAATGCATTGGTATTCATTGTGGGGTAAAATAGTGTCATAAATTTTATCATATAAGAGATATCGATTAAGATTCCTGATTTAAAATAGGTCTATAAATATTTGAAAAACAGTTTAGAGGTAATAAAGTTTTTTTCTTCATGGGTAATTTAAGAGCACATCATAACAAATAATTTAAGCAATAAATAGAGATTAATGGATGGAGATATCTTTTCAATTCACCTTATTACCGAATTCAACTGCTTTACAGAATTTTTTCAGAGAGTAAAACTTTCCTATAAAAAGACATAATAAAAAGAACTTAATTTGCAAATAAAGTTCATTATTAAATAGTAAGGAGCGTAATTTAAACTATAAAGCAAAAATATTGCTTTAAAACCGAAATAAGGCACATAAATAAATTACAAAGATAGGTTGCACTTTGAGAAGAAGAGTGATTAAGTTAAACTTTATCTTAAGTATTTATAATAAATAAACTTTAAATACTAAAAATCATTTGCTTTTAAGGAGTCGAATTTATTTTCCTTGCATAACTCCCTTCTTTGCGATCTTCTCAATTTTTATTTGCGTTGTTCACATTATCAGAGTATGAAAATGTCATTTGGATTAATTTTCTCAATTTAATAACTTTTCTAATTTAAGATCCCTTTTTCAAAAGAGAAAGTGCTCTGCCTTTAATCAGTAAAAATCATAAAATTTAACAAATTGTAGAAATCAATATTCATTTATGGTTAAGCCTCATTGATTATAAGAATTTAATAATTTATATTAAAACTTAAACGCAACTAACTTCCTCAACCATAAGATTATCCTTTTTTCCCATTAATTATGGTTCAGTACATACAGATGGCGAGTTTAGTGCTTATTATTGGTACTCAAGTATAAGATAAAGTTATTCTAGGTGTTTAAAACATAGTTTGACAAGATCAAACAATCTATTTTCTATAGATGGTCTTCTAAAGTGGAATTACGAACATCAGAAAATGATTTTTTCCATTTTATAAAGGGGAGCCTAGTGAAAAATAATCTAACTTTTTTTCCAGCAAGCTCCCCTGCACCCATTTAGAAATCAGCATTTTATATTTATCGTGCATTAAATGAGGAAACTCTAAAATTGTTGAATTTTTTACTATATGTTCTAGTTTCATATTTATCTTATTATAACTAATATAATTAATTTATTATGTAAATTAATCACATTTATACATGATGGCTCTATTATATATTCTATTCCTTTTTTAATATCTCATATTAATCGATAATATAATTTTAATTTTTTGTTATGTTTTCCATATTTAATTAAATGACCTCATTAAAATAATTAAATTGTTGGTATAATTAAATTATGTTTTCCGGTTATATAAAAAGTAAATACGTTTTTTATAATCTCTAATTGTTATTTGATTAAATACTACTTCTAAAATGTTAGCATTTAATTTAAGTTAATTTATTAATCATTAAAATGGATTTACTTTATATGAAAAAGGATTTATTTTTTATCATTTTAATAATAATACATAAAATGAGGGATGAATAATTAATAAGTTGTCTTTTTATCATTACAGATAAATAAGTTAAGAATAATTGCAGTTTTGAGTTTTTATTTTGTTATACTTATTTAAATTATTATATATAATAGTAAATATCATATTTTATAATATAAATTTAAGTTATTAGTAGAGACTTAATGTGTAAGAGATTGTTGATCATAACTAATAGATTATAGAGTTTCAATAAATTAAATCAAAGAACAAATTATTTAACTAATGAAAGGGGAGCTTACTGAGAAATATTTTAATTTTTTGTCACTAAGCTCCCCCATTCAATGTCACTAGGCTCCCCCATTCAATGTCACTAGGCTCCCCATTCAAGAATGAAGAAAAACAACTATAAATGATGATAAATAAAAGTTTATAGAATGAGCAAGCAACCTGATTCACTTGAAATTGATTATTTTTAACTCTGATAATCTTAACTTTATAAGATAATCAAATAACATCATAGCACAATACCTTACCAACAACTTCTTCCTCTTGACTTAGCATTCATGTTTAGGGTCTGTTTAATATTCTTAATATAATGTTACGTAAGTCTGTACCCTTCTAGTAATAAATGATGAAGCGACCTTTTTTATGCATTTAAAGATTATTAAGAATCAGCATGCCTTGAATTTTCCATTTTCTGATTAAATAATTAAAGTTATAAAATATATAGTGCTAATAATAAATAATGCTATGTTGTATTGAGTATTGATTTCTATAACTTGTTAAATTTTACGATTTTTAATGAATTTCTATTTGTAAATATATAGGAAATGATTGTCTCACTAGAAATAGTTTGATTTTCTTAGAGCATCTTCAAAAAGATTATTAATAATGAGAATTAAATTTCGGTTCTTCTTTTTTTAATTACTCAAACTCTTTTTTACTATTTATCACGGACAATCCTTTACAAAAACTCATTCTTAAAAGTCCCTAGAATTCCAAAAAATGTTTTCGATCAGGCATATCATCAACATCATGGTAAATATTTTAGTAAATTATTAGTTTATCATCGATTTTTACTTCCTTCCATATTCGTTTAAGCTTAATTCTGGGAAGAAATGGAAGCTAGTCCAAATTACCTCCTCATTTGACTTAATAGTAATTTGGTCCCTTTTAGAGCATCTTTTATAAATCTCATTTTCATTGTTTATAGGCAAGCATGAATATATATTGCCTATATTCAATTAAAATTATGATACTTATACTGGAATATGAAATAATTACACAAGTCGCTTTGCTACTTAACTAATACAAATTATCTGAATGAAATTAAAGCGTTTATTTAAGTACTATTTTAATTTGATTAATAAATTTGCATTCTTATATTAATTAATATCTAATTGATTTGGGAACTATTATTTTAGCTTCACAAATCAAATGGAAAATTAGGTTCTCGCGTCTTATGGAATTATCTTATTGGATACTATCTATCATCCACCTGTATTAATTGTAACTTGTATAAAATCTCTTTGGAAGTGAGCATTTTTGCTTTTCAATTATTTGTGTCAAGGAATTCATTAGATTTAAATAATGTCTAAGAAATATTCTAATCTACTTAATTAGAACTCTTGAACAGGAGCGTTACATCAGAACCAAAGTATATAAATTAAGTTTTTAATATAATATAAGTTCTCGAACAAAAAAACATTTAAATTACAAAATTATAGTGAAATTAACCAAATTGAATAAAAATAGTACCATAATTGAAAATGAAGTATAAAAGTTGAAAATGAAGTATAAAAGTTGAAAATGCAGGACCAAAATAGTTTGAAAGACAAAATTCAACTTTGAGAGATGAAAAACGATTCTAGTTGCCATTTACAATTCTGTCTTAAAAACATTAAATAAAATTAAAGGAAATCACATAATTTATATGCGAAACATCTTAACTGAATATAAATATTAGAATATACTCTTTGTTCAGTAATTTGAATAGGTTCAAGAAATTTATTATTTAAAAATTTGATTTATAATAAAATTATTTAAACTTCAATCTTTAATATTTCGACAATAAATAAGGGAAGAAAAATACTGATATTGAAATTAAACTCTACGTGCTTTAAGTGAATTATGATGGGAAAATCCATAAAATTTTATTTTAATATTTATACTTATGAAAATACTTTATTATTACTCTATAGAATCTTATTTTATTTTAATAATTTCGAAACCAATGCTTTTTATCAAGCCAAAATTATATTTATTTTTATTATACATAATACAAAAATATCATAATAGTTTAAAATTCAAGATATATTTTATTTATGAATTTTTGCTGATATTTTTTGCCATTCCATACCCTATTTAAACTAGAAAATTTATATTAAATTATACAACTTCATCTTTCCAAGTATTTATGTAAAAGGATTACATAGTAACTTTAATGAGTTGTTTTGTATTTTCATAAGATTAAATGAATCTCTTATAATTTAATTATTGAAGACCTGACTATTAGACTTTTAATTAATTATAATAAAACTTTTTAATCTAAATTATTTAACTTCAATTCTTGGCAATCTTCGAGTGAAGGAAAATTCTTATACTAAAATTGAAATCTACATGCCTGAATTAACCCTAGTTGTGACAATCCATAAATATTTTTAATATTTTTGAAAATAGAAATTTGTCACTTACCTGACCTCTAAAAAACTGTTAAGATTAGTATATAAATAAATTACTTCAACTTTCCAAGATTTATTAACATATAATACACACGACTTCATGGAGTTTTTATGACATGCTTAATATAATTTATTGAATTTTAAAGAATTAAAGTTTGTTATAATCATAATAAAATGACAAGTTCTTTAATGAAAGTTAAAAATAATGTAAAATGCATAAATTTCTATTAGAATGTTTAATGTACCTCTTGTTAATTGTAAGTATTTTATTTTTTACTTCATTTTAAAGCTCAGGTAATTTATTTTTAATTAAATTATATGATTTTCTAGAAGGGTTTAATTTTGGTTTTACTTTGTTGTTTTTTTAATGATTAATTGCACAATAATATTATCCTCAACTAATATTTTCAAATATTTTAATCAATCGTCAAAATATTTCTTCTTAGAGAAAATAAAAATTTAATATATTTTGAATTTTTTAATTTCACTATTTTATGATATTAGACTCTTTCTCAGCGAACTAATTTAATGAATTAAATTTTTTATTTATATTATTGAATTCAGCTTATTTGTCTAACATTTGTTAATGAAATATTAATCTCTACTTTCTGTTTCGCCAATTATTATTTGGCAGTGGTCTGGAGTTTCTTAAACTTTTTTTAATGTAATTTTACAAAATATAATTTTTATTATCCATTGGGAATTTAAAATGGATTTTGACTACATTTAAGTAGTTTAAGAAAATAAAGTATTGCAAGTTATCTAACAATATAGAATAAGATAAATTTAAATCAGATTTCAATTACAAATGTATACAATCTTTGGTATTAATATTTTACAGAGAGGACATTATATTGGTAAAGGGACAGAAACTTACTAATATCAGATTAAAAATGTCAGAGTTGGTGAAAATTTATTTTATATAAAAATTTAATATTGTAGGAATACATTCAAAATTGGGAAATTATTTATAATTGAATTATTAATATATCAAAATCTTGGCAGTTAAAGTTGGCCAATTTAAACGATCTTGGGCTCATTCGATAGAGAATTTAAAATTAGCTGGACTTTACTATTGGCGGTACTATTTTATCGCATCCCTGGAGCGAGATAACTTCACTTTAATTAAACTCATCTAAATTCATTAAATTATACCCTCACATTAAAGTGAAGTTATCTCGCTCCAGGGATGCGATAAAATAGTACCGCCAATAACAAAGTCCAGCTAATTTTAAATTCTCTATCGAATGAGCCCTAGATCGTTTAAATTGGCCAACTTTAACTGCCAAGATTTTGATATATTAATAATTCAATTATAAATAATTTCCCAATTTTGAATGTATTCCTACAATACTAGAGTTGAAGGTACTAAGAATCTTTTCTAAAAAAGATATTGACTAATTGCAAATTAAGTATTATTAAAACAATGAAATTAGTTTTAATGCTCGTTCATAGTTGCATTAACGGTTAATTTAATATGAAGAAATAAGAGTTTCTTAGTGCAGGAAACTTCCCCCTCAAATTTTCTATTTTTCCATTATATCAAAGTCTATGATATATAAATGTGATTATAGTTCAGTCAAGCCAAATCAAAGCTAATAAATATGAAAATAAAGTTTAACTAAATTTTTTAATTTAATTTATTCTCGTTGACACTTTTCGATTTTTTGGTAACTTTGTGCTAATTTTCTTAAAGTTTTTAAAGCTAAGTATTTTGGACATTCAAAGTATTCAATAAAAGAAAATTATAATGTGCTCTTGATGATTGGTTTTATAGGGGGTTTTCATTTTAACATATTGCTTGGCATAAATATTATTTTTTAATTATAAAGGTTATATATATAATAATTTATAAATTATCAATTAATTTACATTATCTAATTTAATTATGAAAAGCCACAAATATCAAATAAAGATTTCCTTGAGACATTTAATTTTGAGACACCTGAGTAACTAGTTGGGGTTGATCAAATGACATGTTAACGCTTTGATTTAATCGAAATAAGGAAGTCATTCTATTTTAATGAAAGGATTTTTTGTCTTTTATTTTCTAATGTATTTAAGAAACAACAAATAGAGTAATAGACTATAAATAAATCAACAAAAACAAAATAATCATTAATCATAATTGTGATAAAAAATGATATTTCTAACCTTTCTTATAAGACTTGTTAAAAATGGAAGAATGATGATAATATGAATGATAAACAAATAATAATTTAGTTTTATTGTAATTATTTAACTAAAAAATCAAATGCTAGTTATAGCGTACAAATCCAAAAAAAACTTCTTAATAGAGCTTTCCACTTCATTATACATATTGAGGGCAGATAGATGATTATTAGTTTCTTCGCAAAAAAGTGACAGTAAGTGAAGTGCCTTCCAATAGTTTGTTTCCTTGTAGTAATTAATTAGCTAAAGCATGAGTTTCATTTCTAAGGTGATAAAGAAACTGTGTTCAGCCTTTAAAAGTGATACAACGAGTACCATACAAACTATCAAAGTGATATTTCCCAAAAAATGACTAATATACTGAAGCTACTACAATGAAAAGCAATGGAAAAAATTCTCAGAAGCAGTATGAACCTGCAATTTGTTTTCGTACTTCTTTTAATGATGACAAATTCCTGCTATATCTTTCATTATTTTATATGCTTGCTTTGAAGGCAGATATTTTTATTACAAAGGAATTGGGAGAGAAGAAGTTTTTTAATGGGTTTGGATAATAGAATTATTAACATTTTACAAGATGATTTTTAAATGAGAAATTCGAAAATTTTAAATAAGTTTGAAAATCAAATAGAAATAAAGTACTAAAAAAATGAAATGTTTTCAGTTAACTTAAAACGGTACTTATTTAAATTTAAAAATTTCATAAAGTTAATTAAATTATAGACTAAATATAAATTAGATTGTTATTACTATTTCAAATACTATAGTCAGCGTCAATATTAAAATTAAATATTAGTTATTTACTGATACTCCTCTATAGCAATGTACAACAAGACTAATAAGAGAAAATATAAAATGATCATAATATTATTGATATATTATAAATAAAAGTTCATTATTTACTGAAATAAGTGTTGACGTATATAAGAAGAAATCAAGATTAATTAATAGCTAATAAATTACTTAAATATTTATGAAGATGTGGACGAGCTGTTTGATTATAATTATTCTTTTGACATGGACTAATTGGAATGAGGATTTAAAAAGGTTGGATCATGATTAAAAGTAGATAGAAATTAAGAGAGACACATTAAGAAGAGTAATATTCAATTCTCATCAGGAATTATTTTTTTGGAGTTACTCTAAAATATAAAAATTTTGATAGTTAAATCCTCTAATTATTTTACATAGAAAGAAGAAGCTGATCATATTTACTTTAGAAATAAGATCTTAAAAAAGATAAGATTCGAAAAGAAAACTTAAAGAAATGAAATTATCTCATTTAATTAAATTAGGAAAGCAAATTAAAATAGAGAGGAATGCAAATAGGGAAATGAAGCAAAAGATAGAATTATTTCTCAATAAATATTGTAATTTTAAAAATACGATTTTTAATAATATAATAATAATTTAACATTAGCAAATAATAAGAGTTGTAATTAAATAATTTAAGTTTAAATTAAATATAATTATGTCTACTTTCAGTAATTTAATATCATTTAATTAATCATTTCAAATGAGTCTCTTTTATTTGGTTATGTTTACTATTTGAATAATTATATTATAATTATATCTCATTTGTAATAATTTTTTTCCTCTTACAAATACTTATTTAAAGCAATGGGATTAGAAGAATAAGGATTATTTGAAATTTATCTCCATCTTTTCACTTCATTTTTTGAATATAAAATTAATACTCTTAGCCCTATAAATGTTTATTCAATCATTTAAACACTTTACATCAAATCAGAAGTTTAGATTGATTTTTCTTTCACGATGAACCTTCATAGGCAATTTCAATCTGAAATAAATTCAAAAATGCCAGTAATTTAATGACAAAGCCCCTCATTCATTATTTGTTGATTTTAGTATAGTCTAACTAATCAAGATATGTAATAAGTTTAAATTATTTAATAAATTTATGCAAATTAATTACAACTCTTCTATTCACTCTATAAACAAAAAATCATCGATACTCTCTGCCTAGTTGCCAAACATGTCCCATCCAGGTATTTTATGTGTGGTCTTGCAAAAATTTCAAGATATGATTTATCTTGAAACAATTACTGAATATAATCATAGATTTTATTAGTCTTCTAAGAGTGCTTTCCCATGTGTGCCATCATAACGCTGTCAACTTGCATATATTTGAACGAATCTGAAACATCTCCTTTAATTGCAATTATAAATTCTTCATGTGCGCGAGCTGTGTATCTTCCCTATCCATAATGCAGTTTCCCGTTTTTAGTTATTTTGACCCACTCGCATCTATCAACTTCCCTATAGCCACGGGTTTCTAAGAATTTCTCTGCAAATTTTCTCTTTTAATTTACTATCCAGATAAATATGACACCGCGATGTTAAACCAGTTCTATAGGCATCTCTAAAAATTATTCATCTGATAAAGTTGGGCAGGGAAGTTTTTACTTTAGTTTCCATGGTGGACCCATCATTATCACATCATGAAGTTGGCCCTTGCGTTACAGCATATCATCTCTGACTTATTCCCACATTTTGAGAACTCTTGCATCCCCTGTATAAATATTTGGCTCAGAAAGGAGTTTATAGGTCATCTTTTTTAATTCTTTTATTTATTGTTAATAATTTATGATTTTTTGGAATTGTAATTTGTACAATAGCAGGGTCATCATTTATGCCATTTACAGTCTCCTAAGCTTTACTTTTTATTAAAATTTTTTTATTTTAATTTTTTTTCAAGCAACTATCGATATGTCTTTTGCAGCTACTTGTTTTTAAAAAACTTGTTCACAGTAGGAGCAAGTCTTGCCATCAATCTATTCTTTCTGCTTTTCTGATTTATGAAGATCTCAATGAAATGCGCTTAAATGTTGATTGATGGCATGTTTGCTTTCATGTGTGGACTCGCAGTATGGGCAACTCTCTATGCTTGTATGGACAATGATTGGGATCATTTCCTAAAAATTATTTTTAAGATTGGATAAACTTATAATTATAAACTGTTATATTCGATATAGCTGCGTTACTAACCATGGGATTGAATATTGGGCCGGAGCCAGGAGTCAGGCAAGAGGATTCTGGAGCCAGTAGTCAGGCTCTTGGAGCTTCTCATTACGAGTAATCTTTTAAATGCCTACAATGTTCCTAGTCATAAGTTTGGCTTTAAGACTCCTTCATGATATGTTAAAATCTTAAGTCACCTCAAAATGTAAACCGTTCAGCTCATCAGTTAAAGTTTTCTCAGTAATTAATTCTCAGATAATTTACATGTTGATTTTATCAAATCGTGATAATAGAGAGAGAATAATTTATATTTTGTCAGAGCTCCATTTGAGGTCCCATCGATTGACATTTTAATTATAATAAATAATAATAATTCATAATTATTGACTAAAATAGCTTAAATTTAAGCTTTAATGACATGAAAGCTTACTATATAATCGATTATAATACTATTGTTTAACTAATGTTTTGATACATAATTAAAAAAATTATAAATAATCTGATAATAAGTACATAGTAATTTAAACCCTAATCTACCCTATATTCTTATAATTATAATGCTTATAAAATAAATGGTATTAATAGCAGTTTGATTCATTAACTCATTCATAATGATATTCACAAGATTATACACAGTCCATCTTTATGTAATAAAGTAAGATAGAAAAAAATTAAGAGCTTGCCTGACTTCTGGCTCCAAAATTCTCTTGCCTGACTCCTGACTCCTGGCTCCTGCTAATTGTGTCTTATTTAATGGCGTTTTAGAAACTTCGATAGAAAATCTGTTTGCTTTTATTACATTTAACTCTGGTTACCATAACTTAGATCTGAAGATGACAATACATTTATTGTCAAGAAATCTTTCATTAGTTTGAATTCTCTTACTTTTTACTGGTAATAATTTGGCTAGCTCTCAAATAATAGAATCAGACTAGCCCTATAGACTAGGTTCAGGAAGACAATGACTGCATTAAACTTATAAGAAAGTTGACTTACTAGTTATTAACAAAAATTATTTCGAATTATGAACCTTGATACTCAAGTTAGGGACCATGATACTAGAGAGCTTTAAAACAATTTAGTTCTAAAAGTGACATAATGCTTTTCTTCAAATTTATTTTTAAGCATTTTTTATAATATTAGTTTTAAGGGGGTATTTTTGCCTGCTGATGACAATGTAACCATGAGATTTCAATGACAATTTTTAAAGGAGACAAAGATTTGCTAAAAGCAGCTGATGTAATTGATTTCAACGTTCCATACTACTCGGAACTTTCTGTTGGAAAAATATTCAATCAGATTGAGAATGATGAAAGATTCATGAGTTTCATGAATTATTATAATGACTACAAGACGTTCCCAGATAGAAGGTACTTCTATGGAGTACTGGGCACCCTATATCCACAATTTCAAAGCAACTTAGTCAAACATGCCAATAAGGTGAGAAATATTTCTGATGCAGAGGAAGAGAAAAAGAATTAAATTTAGATAAGAGAAGATATATTTTAAGAAAATCAGGCAGGAGTCATTCTTCTTAAGCGCCTCAATTATTTTGAATAACCATTATTATAGAATAAAAAAGAAAAAGCTTTACAATATATGAAATAGAAAATCTAGCCCAGAAAGCAGAGATAGAATAGATAGTTCCATGAATTGAGCTAAAGTTTTGATGACTTTAAGCAAGAAACCGACCTTGGAGAACCTAAAAATATGATGAAAGAGGACTTAGACAAGATGTAGGCAAAGACTTGAAAGAGAGCCTATGGTGATGTGGATATGGAATGAATTGCAGTGTTTAAAACTAATTATTCAATTAAATAATGTTCAATATATCAATTTATGAAGTCTTTCATTATTCTAATATATCTCTTAATAATTCTCACAATTTTCATGGTAGAAACACTTTCTATTGACTTCCTTATAATTTTATGTTCTAATTTTGGCTTAAACTGAAATTTATTCGAATCAGCTCTTGCTTATAATGGTGCTTAATTTGTGAAAAAACTTCTTCAATACAATGATATTGCGAAGAGTATGGCGCGTTTATCATAGCCTCCTATCCATAACTCTCGATCTTGCCTAAAACCCTTTTGCTATAGTGCGACCTTAAGTTGTCCCAAAATATCGATGTTGTGATTTCTTACTTCTAAATACTCGATCATTGTAACTATGTTCTCAATTTTTATTGACTTTGATTTGATATAGTAGCCTTCTAACCCTTCCTCGAGACTGATACAAAAAATGGTGACTTACGTCTGTAACTTCAGTCCTTCCTTATAGTTCTCAAAACTTATCCCAGGCTTTGCCCATGTCTTAGCCTCAACTTGATAAGGCTTGAAGACAATTTCATTCATATATAAAATTTTTACCCCATCGTTGATCTTGCCATATAGAGCGGAAAAGATTTAGAATCGTTGCTCATATATTATCTAAAGTCTTGATGGCGTCAACTAATATCTTGATTTAATCAACTTATATTTTATTTTATTTTTCTTGTATAGGCAGTATATCTAAGAAGCTGATATGGTAAGGTCAAGGAATTTTCTATGAAGCCTCAAAGCTCTACTTTACTGAGAGTACCCAAGCCATAGCTCAAGAGTTTTTTGATCCAGTAAATACTCAACATGTTCTCTTTTAAGGCTAGTTCTAGTGCGACTAGCTTCTTTGCTTTTAACCATTATATTTTCTAGGGATTATTGGCAGATTAATGCAACCTAATGCTTTGTAAGCCCAACAATCTTGCCTATATCCTGAGGTTTATAATATAATTTCGATCGATTTGTAAGATTCAGCGTCCCGAATTGTAATAAAAGTACATAATCATTCTTTGAAAGTTATTTTGCCATATCCATCCAACAGAGAAGGTGCGAGATAGGTTGTTAAATTATTAATTGTTATATATTAACTTTTATTATTATATATCATGAATGCTCTAAAGAAGCAACATGAAGGATATAGATAGTTAAATCTAAATAAATTATAATATCTTATTTATAATTTGTTTGAATAAGCTTGGAGAAGAACTTAAGTTAGGTATATTAAATTTGGGTACTTTTTGGTTGAATTAATAAATAAGATGACTCGTTTTTATATAGTAAATATGAAATTTCTTGGATTTGGGAAAAACAATTTAGCAAAAAAGTTATACTAATCATAGTAAAATAATGAAAACTATTCAGTCTCAACAAGTATCATTGGTATAGTTTACTTAGACAATGCACTCCTTTGTTATTATATTGAAAAATCTAACCAATTATTCAATTTACTTTTGCTTTTTTTATTTTTTAATTTTACATATATAGATTCTTATATATTTCCACTTTTCATAACATATTTTTAGTGTAAGAATTTTACTTTTATCACAAATCTAAGAAAAAGTTTTTATTTTAATTTTAACGATTTATATTTCAATTCTTAATTAAATTAATTATTTATTTCTATGATAAATGGTCGTTAAAAAAATTAATATTTTAAGTTAAAAAGCTTATTTAGAAATGCGATATTATATATTATAATCATACATATTTAAAATTATTTGTTTTATCAGAAAATTGAGAAATAAAATAAATGATAATAATTTAATTGAAATTTAATAACTATATCTGTGATTCAATTTGGAGTAGGGAGCAATCAATTGTCTCAATATAGAATACCATTTAAATTCGTTTAAAACTCTAAAGACCTCCTTTATTCCTTAGGCTACTTTGCAATATCTGAAAGAGATTAAATGTTTATAATTACATCTACTACATCTTTTAATTTAATTTCAACTAATGAATGCACAATAATAGCCGAAAATGAGTAACCATCTCTCTATGATTTGGCTAGTGTTTATCCAACATAGCCTGAATCTCAAATGAGGTGATATAAATTTTGATTAAATTAATGAAAAAGCTACTTTATCTTTTAGCTCTTGATGAGTTGCTAATGGTATTGTTAGCTTGCCACAAGATTGATTTTATGAAGTCCTTAGTTAATTAGGGAGAATTTAATATAATTTATTTAAAAAATAGCCTTAGTTAAGTCCATATAGTATTTGAAAAGTTTATTGGTATTCTTACTAATTCATCACAGCAGCATCAATTTATCAGGAATGGTGATATTGTAGATTTATTAAGCGGAATAATAAGTAAAAATATTGAATTATTATTGAGTAACATAGTATAATAATCAAAGGCAAATTCAAAGTACTAAATTTAATTAAAACTTATTAATCTAAATTCTTGATAATGATTTTAATGGCAAAATAATGATCAATATTAAAAAATATACTTTTGCATTTTAGATATAAATTATATTACGAATATTATGTGAGTAAATGAGGAATCATTTTGGTCTAAAGTCTTTACATTTTCTCAATAATTTATATTTTACATATAAAAACTTTTCTTAATCTTAAGATATTAACATTAAAATAAAAACTCCTATTTAATAATAAAAATAAATTAATTTGTTAATAAATTTGAGATCTAAATTTATAAATCTTTTTGATAAAATTAATTCAAGTTTATTCATAAGTCTGTTAAAGTTAATATATTATATATTTTAGAATCTTTATATGGTAATAATTAAAAGTAGTAAATGTTTTATTAAATTTTTTAAGCAAATAAAATGTAAAGCAATCAAGAAATGCTCAACAGTTTTTTTCGATTGTCTTTCATCATTCAATTAATCTTTAAAAGTCTATTTAATGTTATCACAAAGTCTCAAGCTAAATAGACTAAGCAGATTTACATCTCGTATCCTCACACCTAAATGATATCATTTTAGTTATTAAGAAGTCGACAGCTCTATAAATACAGAGTTATAGTTGTTTGCTTATTAATAACCAACGACCTCTATCTATCTTTGGCGACTCACTGTTTGGATTATTTTTTTAACTTTAATTTTCTCAACTTTTGTCATTCAAAACTTGCACTAACAGTAGCATACACTTTTTCTTTTATATAAAAGCAATATTTTTTTATATTTTAATAAATTATTTGCAAGCAAAAGATTGAATTGATTCATCATAGCTTTTACATCCCCTCTCAAAGTTAACCTTCACAATATCTTATTCTTGGTGACCTTCTTGTCTATATTTCGTGTTCTATACTTTATGCATTTGTCCATAACTATCTTTCTTCTGCCAGTAGTTGATTTACCTCTCCTCCTGTCAATGATTTTCGTCACTCTTTCTTAGGAGGACCTGGTGATTGGTGCTCTTAGTATCATCATCACTATTATAAATCTCTTTTCCAAGAGCTTCTTTTTATATCTAATATTTATAAAATAAATACATAAAAAGTGAAGAAATAAAAGCCATTTTAAAAAGATTCACCAAAGTAAATACTTTAATATAAATAATAAGCATTTTAAATTTAATTATTTTATCAATTAAGCGAGATGCTCAAAATTAGTAACAATGTATTGGTTTAGATAAAATTTTGTTTAGTTTGTTTTAAAGCTATCTTTATCAAAGAGTTCCATGCGTAATTTCTCATAACTATTTCTTAATAAACTTATTTGATATTTGAATTTATTAATTTAAATAAAATTATATAAATAAGTGAAATTAAAGTAAATAATTACAAAAATCAGAAATAAATGTGCTTACTTAATGATATTTCAAGTAATGTTGATTATATAATTGCAGAGATTTTTGTTTTTAATCTAAACTTCTTGTTTTATTATAAATGCAAACTTAAATAAATATAAATAGAAATCAATTTGACTCATTTATCAAAAAGTAATTATCCATAAAGAAAATTTAAAAGGGTTTAAATCAATTTAAGAAATTCAGCTTTAAATATCGAAATTTAATAAATATACAAATTTAACTTCTATCAGTTAGTCAAAAATATATGTATGAAAAACATTAAATAAGTAACTAAAAATATCGCAGTAGTTGTTAAATTTATTATTCATTAACACCATGGATTAATGATTTTTTTACAACATTTAATTTTTGCCATCGGTTCTTTTTTCTGCATTTAGTTTTGCTTCTTCATTTCATCAATATCACAGCAATTCTTAATTTGTTAATATCTTCTTTGTTGGTGACGCCTCTATCAACCTTTAGTTCTGGTACTTACTATCTCCTAAGGCTAAAAATGTAGACAAATATTGATCTTTCTTACTTCACAACTGTCACTTCTACTTCCTCTTCTTTATTCTCATTCATCTTTAACAGACATATCTATTCATTTGGCAAAATTAAATAACTATAATTCATATATTTTCACCTTATTATATTTTTAAATTATATATTTTTATCTTATTTTATGGTATTAAATGATGAATTACTGATTACTATGGAGTTGAGTAAGAGACCGCTCTTACAACTGTAAAATGCGAACAAATTCAAATATTCAATATCAAAGCAAAGCGAGTTAAAAATATTGGAATATAATATAATAGTAAAATTAATAAAAAATTAATTTACTAATTTCAATGTTTCTTTTTTTATTATAGATTATTCAGCATACTTTCTTATTCTTAGATTGATTGTCGGCATCCAAAAGTCAAATTACATCAAATTTGGAAAAATGAATTTAATATTAGTAATATAAAAATATAACATTGAACATTAATCAGCAATGAGTGATCATAATAGAGTTACGCTTGATAATTTTTTTCAGTTCATCAACACTAAGAAGGATCTATATGAGCCAGCTGTGAGAAACAGATGTTACTTACCAAAAATTTAGTGCTCAATAATTACAGAGAATTATTTGCTTGAGGTTATTGTAGAAACATTATTTGTTTGAAGTTATTTCAGGAACATTATTTACTTGCGGTTTTTGCAGGAACATTATTTTACATCTTACACAAGTATATTCGGTAACTTCCATGCATCAAACCACTTTCTAAGGCTGCTCTTTTAAAAAATTTGATGACATTTCTGCTAAATAGGGCAAATAGACCTGGATCACTGCTTAGAGAGCTCCATACAAATAGTGGCTCATTGATATTTTTTCAACATACCTACCAAGAGATGAGATTTTTGACAAAAGCTATGTGCCACCAGCAAAATCGAGTCAGCTAAAATCTCATAAAACCGTGGTAATTCCTATAGACTTTCTTAAGAACCTTCTGATTTCTAAAAAGAATTATAAGAAGAGACGTTTAGCAGTCGTATGTTAAGTCAAGAAAGTACTATAGAAACAATAGCTTCTTCTCTAAAATTCTAGAGTTGCAAATAACTAAAGTCTCTCTCGCCAAACCAATAATACGACGAATGCAATTTGCTAGAATAATATAAGTTTTGTATCTATTTAATATACACTTAGAATAGCAAAGCGCTTAAAAGCGGTAATTCAGCAATCCTTCGAAAATGGAAATGAAAATAAGGTCGTTAGTCAAACATAAAGTCCACGGGTATAACTTTGACCGCGATAAGCGACGTAATTGGATTTAATCTATATTGGCAAGTATATAACTGAGTTTAGCTATGATCTATGTATCTGTAGGCTAATCATTTTGCAAAGAAATTATATATTTTCTCCATTAACGCTTGACAAGTGGCCAAAGACGCTCGATAGAATTAAGAGCGCAACTGTATGGAGGTAAGAAAATTGGTTTGAAATTGTTATCGATGATTTGTTGTGCGATTTTGCTATGAGTATTGGCAAGTTGTCCTGAGTCAGAGGTACTTTAAAGATGTTCTAGAAATTATCTCAAGAATCAAAAATTGTTTTTGCCCTTTGTTATTTTGTATATGCTACACACGTGTACAAATAGCACCAGTTATTGTGATATAGCTTCCTCTACTATTGGGTATTTCAATTTACATGCATTTTATGGCCCAAACACGATTGGGGATTTACCACAAGTGAATCGTAGTTTCATCAATAAAATAAAGGTTAAGCCTCTCTTTTGGAGTCATGCCAATCTCTATAGACTTCTTGTACTACTCTTCTGCTATCAATTTTGATCGTAAAAACTTTCATTGGTAAGGGTAGTATTCTTTGATAAAGGAAATGGCGTTTTGTAAATACAATTCTTC
This sequence comes from Oxytricha trifallax, assembly GCA_000711775.1. Classification (NCBI taxonomy): domain Eukaryota; phylum Ciliophora; class Spirotrichea; order Sporadotrichida; family Oxytrichidae; genus Oxytricha; species Oxytricha trifallax. Next base: position 21,097 of record ARYC01004443.1, on the reverse strand, counting down.
AGCGTACTAGTCGAAAAAGATGCAAGACCAAAGTGACGATTGATAATTTAAGCTCTTCTCGCTAAAGGCAATGCTATGATTTCCCTTCAAACTTTCTCGCTACCCACATACTCTATCTCCGCTGGACCCATACATGGCCTACGATTCTTATCTGAATTTCCTTGCTTACTTATAATTCTGAATCTATTCTTCTTCCAACCCTAATAAATCATAGAAACGAGGATATTCTTGAACCCAACCTTTATGAGATCTCTTTTTGACTATGAAAAACTTGCAAATCATATACTAATGATTAATGCCTAAGATAAACTACAACTCTCTACAATTGCTAACTACAATCCCTTTTAGTTGGATGCTTTTCATTCCTCATGAGGTTTTTTGGATGACTCCGATATGTAATATAATTACTTCTTGTTAGGTAGTCTAAAACAATTAAAACTTTTGACTTCTTTCGCTTCCTTGAAGCCTCACAACTATCCAGTGCTGCTTCAAGCCAATTGAGTCTCTTATCTATTAAACATTCTTTTGTTGTCATTGTGAAGAATAATTAAATTTTATTTGTAAAATATACTTCTAAATTTGATATAATTTTACTTTAAGGTTGATTAATAAACAAGAATATAATACATTGTTTTAGAAAGAATAATAAGCTTGGGTGATGATCTACAGTTTACAACTCTTGATTGAAAAGCAATACTATTTATATTGATGCTAGATAAACTTCAAGCCGCTGATTTTCTCATGCAAGAGTTATCATTTTTCAAGACAACCAAAAAATGATTAGTATTAAAATATAAACTTGTTATAAAGAAAAAATAAATATTTCTAATAATTTAAGATTATACTAATCATTTAACTATTGTAGTGATTAATGCTAGACATTGTCGACTTCTTGAATTGATTTTTTAAGTATTATTATTATTTAAATTTACGTTACTACCTAATGCTAAACTTGGAAGATGATTTAACAAATATGGAAAATAAGAAATTAGAACACTTGATAAGATGATAAGACTCTGAATTAAATCAAGAGGAGTTGTAGATATTATTATAGTGTCAGGCAGAGTAACAATTGGGAGGTAATCATTTGAGCTTTAACCAAAAAATTGACTAAAGGGAATAAATAGTCTAAGTAAATGAATGCCGAACAGAGTTAGAGAGGAAGTTCGAAAGCATAGAGGAAACGGGCAGCAAATTCGATGGATAACTAACTGTGCTGGAGTGCTTCTTGTTCAGCGATTGATCAAAGCAACAAAAAAACTGAGGTGAGCAACTTAGCGCAGTTAAAGAGATGAAAAGAACAGTAGGGTTGACTAAAAAGCCTGTTCATAAAATGCTTAGGAAGGCCATTGCGAAAGATGAGACAAAAAAACTAAATTAGGAAGTTAGACAGGGAGATGAGAAATGCATAATTCAGTGTATATTGCCAATAATTATTAGTTATAACGTTTTTCAAGTCTTACAAATACAATTCAAGTGAGCATTATTCATTATTTGTAATTTAAACTTAAGTAACTAACTACTACTATTTGTATTTAATTAATTATTTGCATTTTAATTTTCTAATTTTTTCAATTTTAGAGTTACCGAAATCAAAGAGTTTTTCTTTTTTAATGAACTTTTGATTATGAATTGTAGCAAAATATTTAATCATTTATCGTATGAGTCGTTATAACAATAATTTATTGTTTTAGCGCTAAGAAGTTGTTACTTGAGTGATCAATTAAAACATCCATATTAGTAATTTAGTTAATGCATTCATATTTAGTAAATTATTTTAGTAAATTACGATTTATCTTTATCTTTATTGAGTTAATTTATCTGTTTCTTACCTATAAGTATATAGAAACTAAATTTATAAATTTTATATGATAATACAACCTAAGCTATGAGTTCATAATAATAATAAAGATTATAAACTTTAGTTGATTCAGACTCTTTTCTATATGTTTTAAATTGAACTTTTCAATTAACTTGGTAATTAACTTATATAAATGATATCAGATTATGCCTCATAAGCTTCAATAATTGAATGCTTATTAATTCACAAGCATTGGAAAATTTTCATTTAAGTTTGTTTGCAATTTCCCATTTTATACATTTTTATATAAAAATAAATACAATAACTTTTATATTTCATTTTCTTAAAAGCAAATGCTTAATAAATAAATACAAATCCATTTGTATAATTTAAAATAATTTCTCTACAATTTACTAATATTTTCTGAATGCATTGAATGTGTGAATCAACTTGTAAGTCACAGTAACTACAATTTAATATTTGAAATTAATATCCAGATAATAATTAAATAATGATTAAAATCTTAATTGAGAATAGTTTTAACATTAGATATAAATAATTTAAATAATAATAATTCCATAATTTCTTTATAGATTTGAATTACAAAACTTGAAAACATGACGTACTTGGTACATTTAATAAAGAATAACTTTAAATAAGATTATCTTTTATTAAATCAACAACAAGAATGTGTGAAATGACAACAGTTGCCACTCACTCTGCTAGATAGGAAGTTAGATCTTATAGTGTCACTTCAGCCATAGCCACTGTATACTGATTTTTTAACTTTTACTCAAATGTAGATTTTAAAGAGAATATTATATATTTTTAACAATTGATTTTATTTATTTCTATTAATTTTCACTACTATGTACTTCTAAAATAGGAAGTTCTTCTATAATATTTATTTTATTTGATAGAACACCTTCTTTATCCTGCCTTGCTCTTTATCTCTTGCTATTTCTTCACTAAAGTCACTTGCTTCGTTAGCACCCTTGTCTTTTAAGCATATTCTTCAGATGACATTTGTAAAACCTACTCAATCACTTAAAGATTGCTCAAAATAAACTTTATTATTTTAAAAGTAAATCATTATTATATTTAATAAGAGTAAATAATCATTTATGAAGCATGTCAGCGTATGTTCTTGAAAATGCTTGATTCTTAACTTACTCTTTAATCTTTCTAGTGACTTTCATTTCTTACTGTTGCAGCCTCTTCTTATGCTTTCAAGTCCTTTTATAAAAGCAGCCAAGCTGTGATATGTAATTTGAGCTGTGTTATTAAATGATTCTTAATCGCAAGCACAGCAGTTCCTTTTTTTTATTTAGAACATTGACTAAATAATGAGTTAAAATTATTAGTTTAGTTAAAATTTCACAACAAATATGCTATAGTAGTATTAATATAATGAATTTATTAGATTTTAGTTATTTAAATTCGATTTGTATTAATTCAATCAAAATAATATACTTTAACAAATCGTAAACTTTATTTAAATTATTATATTACCTTAAATTTTGAATTCGATGTCTCTTGAACATTATTTCATTCATAGCTGTAATTATTTGGAGTAGCTTGATTTCAATATTTTTCCTTTCTTAATGCATCTGCATCTATGAATAACTAACTACCTATTCATCACGCTTCAATATTATTTATTTCTTTGCTATATTTTTGTATTTTATAACTCTATTTGAATTCTTCCAGAAAATTAATATCTTCTCTATTGAATTTATTTCTTTACTTCTTCTAAATATCCATTTAATTGGTTAAATTAAATTATAATTATTTTAATGATTATTATTTTTTGTCAAATAAATGATGTTATTGTTGAAATCTTTTTCCTTTTAATTCAAAGTAGCTTATTTATGTGTTTAGCTATTGAAGCTGTTTCGCTATTTGTCTATGCCAGTGTTAAGCCTTTCTTTTCTCAAACTAGCAACCAATCGAGTTCTTGTTTGACTAGGTTCAAGATAATAGCACTTGTTGTATAGATGTAAGTAGCTCTTTGAGTTAAATCTTTTTGAAATATATGCAAAATGACATTATTTGCTAGGTAATTCATTAAAGCTTTAATATATAAAAGAATTTAGTAAGACAGGTAAAATGATAATGAATAAAATATTCAAAATGCAATTAATTTAATATTATATAATTTATAAAAACACTCTTCATTTAAAAATATTGTTATGCATGAATAATTCAGTATAAAATTTATAGTTATAAATTAAATTAAAAATTCAACTGTAAGATTGGATTCTTGCTATTAGAGAATATATGTCTAAGATAAAAGTGTGTAGGTATAAATTTATTCCTATGAATTTTCTCTTCATTATGATACTCTATTTGGATTAATTTTCTTAATAAAAAGTAAAATATTTTATTAAAAGGGTATTAATAACAATTGTTGGCCTAACTTTCTTTTTTTCTCATTCATATCTTAAGCCTGGATCAACAATACTTATGTTATTTTTAAAAATTAATAAAAACAAGTAAACTTTAATAATTAGCAAAACGTTTGAGGTGAAATAAGGCAATATTTTAGAAGTATAAATTTTCATCCTCTTATGATTGGAGTTTAAAAGATTTCCAGTTTTGGAGAGTATCCCATCTTATGATTTGATTTTTCCGTTATTGTTACAAGTTATATTTAACTAACATTTATGCTGGGAATGGTATCATGTCTGATCTTGAGTAATCTCCCAAATATTGGCAAATCTTGGCAGCTAATCAAGGCATTAGGCTTTCGGTATATTATGCCTTTGCAGTCGAAATGGGGTGGCCAAATAGGGGCACCACTCGACGCATCTCTTATAATATCATTACAGTGGAACTTCCGACACATATATCTCCTCTAAAGCATAGAAAATCAGACAACATTGTTTCTCAATAGAGCATTGGAGTTTCCCAAGTAATGATTAAACATTTCTTTTGTCTTAGACTAAGCTTACGCTCCATTAAATTCTGCTTAGCCTGCAAATATATCGTTCCTGCTGGCTCTTTACTCTCTCTACAATACGCTTTTCTCTTTGTTGTGGTTTCGAGTGCCTTGATTGATTCTCATTTTTTCCAAAGGATTTCAATATCTAAGCAAAGATCTTACTAAAGAGGCAGGTGGGTTCTGATGCAGATTGAGTAAGAGAGTTGCGCTTGTGGTCGTCTCAATCAATGGAGATCACATCCACTCTGGCTCTTGAGAGCAGCTACATCACTTATCTAGACAGCAGAACAGGATCAGATGCTAAGAGAGTAGAAGATGATCAATGTTTAGGAATCAGCGAATAAACATGACACTCAATCGCCACCTCTCTCTCTCAATCAGTCAAAATATGATAATAATTGGAAATATGAAAATCCTGAAATACAAAAACCTACATAAATAATATAAACCTGAATAATGTTTATAATTTAATTTAGAAATTTGATTGATATATTTAATTATTATATTTATTTGATGCCAAGTAGTAAAAGTTGTATATTTTTACTGCTTAGTCAGAATCCTAATATATTATTATAAAATTTTTAAATAAAATAAAATTATTTGAAATTAATGGCTTAATATTAAATTGAGATTCTATCTAATTTAAATGATATTATTCGTGCTTTTTTATTATAATTATAATAATTATGTAATGCTTAAATTTTAATTTATTTTTAAGTTTTTTTATATTATTTGGAATAAATTTATAATTTACTCTTATTCTTAGATTATGAATAAATGAAATGTAAGTTTAGTAGAAAAGCAATTACATTCTTAGTTTAAATTCTTTAATAATACATTTAAAGCAATAATTAAATAAAATTAATATAATTATTGGTATAAAGTTGTTAAAACTATATTAATTTTGCTACTTAGTACCAAAGTTACATCTATGATGTTATTTATTTCTGAAACTATTATATATTCCAGATTTATTTTCTATTTTGACTGAATCCTTGCACTTACACTATCAGTCTCAGAGAGAATGGAGTTGCTACACCGTGCTCCTCTCTCTAATAATGCACAAAAAGCTGCTCGACATATAATCTCACTTGCCTCAGCCACCCAATGAGTTACACGAATCGTCAGTCCTGCAAAAGATAGTTACATGATTTTGGTCCATACCAAGCCATTTGTACTCCTTGTTAGCCTTGAGATGTTGATGTGTATAATGGAGTTACTTCTGAGGGATAATACTCTTATGTTTCAAAATTGTTTCATCCCTAAACCATAGCATGCTGAAACACCCCTCCCTGGCCTCAAGAAGTGGCAGCTGGCCTCGAGACTGCTAGAGATGCACATGTTCATCTCATCAATAAGGGAAGTCAGATTAATTCACATCTTTCAATATTTATGGCGATGATACTTCCTAAATAAGAGCTTCTTTTGTTTATCATCTGTTCATGATTAGAGGAACTATGATTAATCGACTCTATACTAAATTTATTATAATCTCCAATTTTGCAATTGCTTCTAATTAATTTAATAAAGGATCTTAGATTGATTAAACTGAAGCATATATTTTAATGATCCAGATATTTTTAATTTGTATTAAACAACTTCCTTATTTGAAAACAATTTACGCTTTTAATTAATATTTAAATGAGAAATAATAAAATAATTATTAGGATTTTAGAGAATTTAGATTAAAATTTTAATAATAAATATGATAAATAAATTAATTTATAAATCGTTATAAAAAAACTAGCATCCTTAAATTCAGATTAAAGATCAAATAATTTAGAGACTAAAATGCTTACGATATAAACTTATGATTAATATTCTTTCAACTATTTGTTTTATATTAGATAACCTGTAAATATTTTATAATATTCTATTATTTCATTCTAATGTACTCAATCTAGCTCCATTATAAAATATTATAGAAAATAAATAATAGAAAAGCTTAAGAGTAAACAGGATTACATATGCAACCAGAATGAAACTATTTATTATTGTCTTGAAAAATAAAGATTATCTATAAAGTAATCAAGAGAGCATGAAATAGGCAAATCTAAGTAATTATAATTGCATATTTTGAAGAAAAAATATTTAAAACTAACAAAAATTACTTAATATTCCACTATGGGTGTTTAGCTAAAAAAAATAGACAAAAATTATAAAATAGGAGGCACTATATTTATTAATTATTGATTAAATATATTAAATTCTATATTTATTTTAATAAATTAAAAAATTCCTCAAAAGATTTATAAAAATAAATTATAAAATAAAAAAAATAAATTATAAAAATTTTAACTAAAAGAAAATTATAAATTAAAAATTAAAAAAATAAGATCATCAAATTTCACCTAATAAAATCATATCTGTAAATGTTGTATTAATTTTTCTAAAATTATTATTTGTATTAAAAAAGAAATTAAAAAGAAGCGTAAAATATATTATTGTATCTATGTAAATTCTGCTTTTTTCATGTACCGTCACGACTCTGAGAAAAAAGAAAAAAAGTTTACTATGGTATTCTAAAATTTTATAATATGAAAATAATTATTTTAATTTTTTGCTATTTTTGCAATTTTTGCAATTCTACAAATATGAGTTTAAAGGGTCTTCACTTTCGTTCAAAGGCTCAAATTTCACACTGAAATTTTTATTTTAATTTTAAATCTAATTAATTTTTGGGAATAAGGTTTTACTGTCGTTTTATTTTAATAATATTGCCAAAGTACAATTGATTTGTGATAATATAAATTTACTATCTTTTTACTATTGATAATAATGTTTATTCTAACTTAGACAATATTAATAATAATAGGATCACATTGAGGTCTCTGGGGACCCCCGATCAAATATAGCATAAAAGCATGTAAGAGTCAAGCCCTTTTATATAAAATGTTAAGTTATAAGAATTTTTAAATCAATAGTCTTACCAATCGTCTTCACTGCTGTCTTCCAGGTGAGTTGAATGACTCTACCAGTATGAGTCATTGTTTGTGTTAGGTAAATTGTTATATGTGTATTCGAGTTCTCCTCCTTCGAATTATTATTTTTGTTTGATTGATTATCTTACAAAAGTGAGTACCCTTATGAAATCTTTATATAGTTCATAATAGATTTCCTTGTTCGGATTGAATTAATAGCTCTCATCCTCATATTTTACTTGGATTGCGTCTATTATATTGGAAATGTGGGTCTCTTGATATTTACCTACCTTTCCCCTGTCTGTGTATTCAACATGTCTTCTAATGAAGATTAGTGTGTTGATGTTTTTCTATTTTATTGTGGATAGTTTCTTTTTTTCCTCTAAGTTTTTAAAAAGAGTAAGCACTTTTGTAGTTGTTGTAATGAGTAGTTACCGTATTTTTGTTCATACTTGTTTAACTCTTCTTGGTTTAAATTAATGGAAAATTTATAATTGTTAACTTGGAAGGAAAGGATTTGTTCAAGTGCTGGGCCTTGAGGCACAAATTACTTGAGTTGTTGTTTTTCTTAGGGTCTTTTTGTGGCTGAGATTGTATAGCTAATTATTTTTATTCTTCTTTTGTTTTCTCTTGGTTACTCATAATAATTTCTGAAATTTTGTTTTATTATTATGATATAGGTTCTTATTTTTGCACTGGGAGATATGTTTGTTGATCTCTCTCCTTTAATTCTTCTTAGTCATTAGCTATCTACCTTGTTGTTCCTTCTAGTTTGTTTACATTGTTAGGAACTGTATTTCCTTTAGAAATTATTTAGTCAAGCTAAAGTATTTGCTATGCTTAATAGCTCTAATAAATAGATTAAGATATTGTGACTTCATTGAGCAGATTCTGGTGGGTTGAGTTTATCAAAAGATCTTTTTGGTCAGGATGATACCGATCTGTGACGTATTCTCTTTTATGAGGTACTTAATAGGTCGTAGCTCGAGTCTATTATATATTCTTGCGAAGATGAGTTTGAAAAGGTCTCCTCAGAGTATGTCTCTTTCATCTAGAGCGCCAATTTGTATGCTTCCTTTGAACTTTTTGTAGTTTTTAATAGCAGCTGGAGTGCTCTCTGATTTTTGAGTTTCCTGTTACTTCGGAAGTTGAAAACTTACCCTGTAGCTACCAGTTGTGGCATTGTCTCTTTTTACTGAGAAAGACTTATAATGTTTTGAAGCTAAGTAGTAAATACCACGTTCTACGGATGAAAGATCTCACTCTCTTTCTGAGTCCTGCATTTATCTCTGAGTTTTAATATTTTCAATAAATTAGTTTATTTGCTTTGAGGGAAATTAATACCATAGATTATGTTTGATATAACTTTGATAGGGGGTAGCAAAGTTGGTTTAAGTAAGTTTTCATCTTTTACGAATTGGGTGGGAATTTTTAGGAATGTTTCTTTTTATTCCGATATAATTTAATATTTCCTAACTTAGACAATATGGTATTCGTTTGATTTAGTATCCAATATTTTCATTTTTATATACTATATTCAATTTGTTTTTATCGCATTTCTGAAATGAGATATCTTAACTTTAAACTTGGTATAAAAATCCCCTAAAATTAAATTGGATATATCTAATCTAGGGATAGGATAGAGAGCAATTTTAATTTCTCTATCGAACAAGTGCCAAATTGTCCAGGCTAGGAGAAAATTAACTTGAACTTATTATATTCATTATAATTTAATTTATTTTATAATTTCTTTAATCTGTTATACCTTCGCTATACCATTAAAATCCTTCTGCTGTGTAAATGAATGGATCAATTTATTTTTATAAGATTGATTTATTACTTTTAGCTCAACAATATAAAGACAAAAAGACAGCAATTTAGAGTTTTTAAATTGTATTGGGTCATATTTTATAAAATTTTTGAAAATAAATATGAAATTAATTAATTAATTGATGTAATATAATCTTTATTCTTTGAAATAATTATTATCTTTGATCTTTATATTAATTTCTGATAAATTATCATTGATGATATTTTTTATTCATTTATTAAATTCACTATTTGTTTAAGGAAATTTTCAAATTATTATATAAAATAATTATCAAGATATTTTATTAAATTTAAAATAAAAAGCGATATTTATAATATGTTATAGTTTAACATTAAAATTGTGGGGTTATAGCCATTATTATAGAATATTATTTCGCACTTGAATTTATATGAGAATCAATATTTCAGATATTTACAAAAGTAAATTATTAATAAGTAATGAAACTACATGATGCTCTACTTAAAGGTTGGAATTATGAAAATGGATATTTGATAATCTGGCATATCTATCATGGAAGAGGATATAGAACAAATTATAGATAAAAAAATTAAAATTTGTAGCAATTGAATTTGGTTGAGAAAGTAATAGTGATGATCAACCAAAGATCACATGCAGACACTTTAACCTAAATGCGAAAAATAAAGCAGCCAAGATGCTGGTTGAACCAACCTATATCGAGAATGATGGAGAAATTGGTGGCGTTGGAGAGAATATAGCAGATGTAGAAGAATATCTTTAAACAAAAGGATTAAGTAAAAGTGGAAGGTTTGAGAAAGAAAAGAAGGAGACGAGGAATCCCGATCTCAATCAAGCCTATTCAAAGATTTAAACATCACCTAAAAGATTTGAAGCACATGCAACAATGTAAATGGTAGAAGTAGATGTTAGAACCAACGATAATGGGAAGGAAATTCAAAGAGTCAATATAATTGATGAAGAATCACAATAAACAGAGAGGAAGAATGAAAGATAAATTTTTTAATGAATTGCATTTCTTGCAAAATAATTACGCAGTTGTTTTAGAATTGAAATTAATATATATTTACTAAGTTAATTCATATCTATCTTTTATTTATGTTATAATTTATAGTTATACCTATTATTAAAATTTGTATTTATAGTTATTAATATAAATAGCCTTTATACAAAACTTGTATTTTTGTTATAATAAATTAATTTATAAGTAAGTATTTCTAGTTAATTAAACTATAAAAGAATGGCATATTTTAATAATTCAAAATCTTATACATTCCAACAAAAAATATAATCTGGTATTGAATAATAAAGACACTCAAATCATAAGGAAAATAACAATATTATATTATATTACAAGATTTTACATATTTCCCCTTATCTACATGTATCCTAGGTTTTCGTCAGATACTGGTCAAATATACAATGATGGTTCTCGTAAATTAGATTTAGAATGGAAACACGAAGATTAGGTGTGTCCATAAAAGAGGGAGAAACGTGATGAGAAGAAGAATGTGGCATATAGTTGGAGAAAGATTTAGGTAAATTTTAATAAATAATACGGGTAATAATTATTTAGAGTAATAATCTATAAGATCTATAATAAAATACTATTTATAAAAAAATATTAATGATTTAATAGTGTTTATAATAATATATAAATATACAAAGTAATATGATGGAGTGAAAAGCAAGATATTATATACTTTATAGGATATTTCAGATTAAGCTAAGTAATTAATCATGTATAAATATAAATTTTAAGATACTTTTAATGGATGACTATTCTCTCATATTTATATATATATATATATATAAAATCTATTTACTTGCTGTTATTTTTAGAATTGCAATATAAGTATATTTTATTTATACTATATATATTAAGAACCTTTTTTGCATTAATAATTGATTTTTTTGTGCAACAATCATATATTGATTGCTTTAAATCATAATTTTAAGGTATGCTTATTACATGAAAAATAGTTCAGTACATTATTCAATTAATTCAAATTACTAACACAATTTTCTTGTAAGATTGTTACTTTTAATAGAAATAGATTTTTGGGTAAAAAATTATCATGCAGTTTTATAATAAAATTCATGTAACTTATTAATATATTTAAGTTAAAATTTAATTAAAATAACACACAATAAATAATAAGAATTTGAAGCAACTTACAAAAAAATATTTCGTTATCTGCTTATATGGAATTTTAGAAATCTATTAATTAATACCCTTGATATTTAAAAGCTGCATGCCAAAGTATTCATAAGTAACAGAATTTTAGACACAAAGATACCTAAAATAAAACCTCAATAGTCACGATTAAAATAAAAACCAAAACCAAATCTTTTCTCTCATGATTAATTATTAAAATCATTAATTATATAAGTAAATTTACTCTAAACTATGTTTAAAAATTTATTTCATTCATTTATTTAAAATTTATAATTCTAAATTTTGAACAAGTTCAGCCTAATTATAAAATGAGTAAGAAAGATTTCACAAATTTTATAGTTACAATGGAAGTGTTAGTTCAGAAGAGGATCAAATGGAACGTTAACTAATAAAATAACAAAGAAGATAAAGAGAATTGAAAGATGTAGAAGATTGACTCTTTGAGTTAGAATGGAGTCTAATATATAATAAGGGCTGAATTTTTATAAAAGAGAGTAAATGAACTTAAATAGAGACTAAGATACTAAAAACAATCAGAAACTCTGTGCTTAATTGAGCAGCTGTTGTTGCTAAGAGTGATAAGGGGAAAAATAAAGTGTAAAGGCAATCAAAAAGGGTAAGTCAAATAGAAATTAATATGAATGCAAGCATTAAGTGGAAAAGAAAATAAGACTAAATCAGATGAATAAGCTTAAGGAGCTGTTGATTTCTATCTGTTTTTATTGAAATGCCTAGATTTTAGTTTGTTATAATCCTTTGTTAAATTAAAATGACACCAATTAGCTATAATAGTGATGAAAATTATAAAGTGCCCATAAGTACAGTTATATCTAGATATCGTAATTGCATAAATGAAAGTATGTGGGCAACAGTAAAAGAAGTGGAAATTAGGTAACATATAATAATTCACTCGAATTAAATTTTATAATCTATTCTTTATTTAACAATATTTATTTGAATAAATATAATTTTTCTTTCAGTTATATTAAAATATATACAGAATATAATCATCTTAGCAAATAATATTATTAATGCTATGGTATTAAGATAAACTATCTAAAAATTGTTATTATTCTAAATAATGTTGCCATTTTAAACTTAGTTTCATTTGATATTTATTAGTTATCTCTAATATGAATTAAGTTTAGTTTGTTATTGAAAAATTAATAATTTAGAATTAAGTAAAATTAATAAAAAATTAAGTTACGTTTTATTAACTTCTGTTCTGTAGACTAAATATTTAATCATTATTGGTTAATTATTTAAATATAAATAAAATTATATAATCTGATGATAATAAGGAGCAAAAGCAACAAGATTTTTTCACTTTTGCCCTACTTTTTTAAAACCAAAATGTTAATATATACTATTATTGTTAAATTATTAAAAACGATGCTTACTGATTTATTAGGCATGTTAGATGAATATTTTTTTTACAATTCGTTTATTCAAAAGAAATTCATAAATGAAATTAAAGCAAAATAAATTTAATTTAATAATGTAATGTTAAGAAATTTTAAGAGAACTAAAAGAGTTTTAAATATAATTAAATAACTTTGTTTAAAACGGACTTTAATTTTAAAGATCTTTCAAAAAATCAAGTTTAACGAAGAAAATGAACATTAAAAGTAGTAATACTTAACTAATGGTATACAATAATGATAATAAACTAAAAGACGCAGAATAATTACTGGAAGTGTAAAGAGCTTATGAGTCTCTTAGTTCTCGAACCAACAATATGATTGTGGTTCCTACCGCTCTAACTCCTAGTCATCTGACTTTTCTTTCGCCTTTCCATGTTCATCACCATTCTCTTTCTTATCCTTTCGCTTATTCTCCTCCTCTGCCATACTAACCCCTTTTGCATCTTGCTCGAGATAACCCCAAAGAAGTTCTTCTCTCATCTTATTCATGATCGGATGTCCCATTTAAGAGTTTGCCTTCTACTTCAGATAAATCTCCTAAGTGGAACAGTATTAAATATTTATAATTTTATTCTATTCAATAACTTATAGAGAATAATGTAATTAGAAATAGCATTGTTGATAAACTTATCAATGATCTAATATATTAAATTAAAAATATTATAAAATTACCATATAATCAAATAACCTTTCATATTCAGCAAGTATTTCAAGACTAAAAAAATAACTAATTACTTATTATTCTCATATTTTGTATAAGAAATATAATAAATATATTTTCATTGAAAACACTATAAGACTAGAATTATAGGCTATACAGAATACTGAAAGCTAAATTTTGAATAAAAAATAAAAAATCAACTTAATCTTATAAATAATAATAATTCTTTTTTTAATAATTATTCATAGATGCTGTTCTAAAATTTAATGCTTTCAATTATTAAGGAAGAAGTTAGTTTATTGTAAACAAATTCAATCTGCTATATTTAAATATGATAGGATCTTAAATATTATATTTATTCTCATTCCATGGTTCTCTACATGATTCATTAATTTAATTAGTAAATATCTTTTACTATTTCACACAGCATTATTATGCAACTACCCTCTCATTTTGTAGCCTGTTTTCAAAAAAAGTCTTAGTATAAAATTTATTTGTTAATTAATTGCTTTATTTTAACCTAAAGCTTATATTTCTTAAGGATTATTTATCATGGGTATATTTATTATCATTTATCTATGCAAATCAGAGCATGGAAAATACCCTATTCAAATAAATTGAGGTACTGTTATTATTAATAATTTCAAACCTGTATACTATTAAGTCAATAAACTAAACCTAGGAATCTCTAATCTAAGCCTGCTCATAAACTCCTATCTCTTATAAACAAACTTTTATTATTTGATAATTATAAGTTATTATGTTATTTTAGCTTTCATAACTACACTAAATAATATTCATGATTTATAATATAAAGGACTTAAAATGATAATTATTATGTTATTATATTAACATTATTAGAATAATCAGAAATGAAAATCATCTACTTCATCAACAATATTTTTTAAGTCTTATTTGTCACCTCTCTGTGTAATCTTGCGAAGCACTTGTCCAGTGGCACCTTACCAAGTATGACCGCAAAGAAAAGAAAATTAAAAATATGCTTTTTGTAATTCTCATTATATGCGAGTTCTGAGTCTAACTATAAGAATATTACTTAATTTCTTAAGTTTTTAATTATATTTATCAATTTCATATAAAAAAGATACAGCATTTATTTAGATTATAGAAAGATGTATTAAGTAGTGCATAGTATTATTAGATCACACTAGTTGTTCTGGTGAGAGCTTTTCAAAATACATGTTATGGTAGTAATTATGAGTAAGGTACTTAAAGCTATAACGATCAGCGTATGTATTAAGTTCCTTGAATAGCTTAAAATGGAAGAATCAAATTAAAAGTGTGAAACAATCAGATTTTAATACCTTGCTAGCATAAACCCCATTATTAATTTCCGCAAAGCATTTAATAAATAAATAATAATAAAGATTATGAGAATACTTTTTACATAAATAATTGTCTTTGAGATTTAGAAGAGTTTGTTCATTATTATTCCACATCAAATTTAAAGAGAAATATACAAATTTTTCTCTAACTTTATAATTTTATTGTGGATAAATTCTACCCGTAATTTAAATACTTTATTACTACTTTTAAATATAATGCTCTCTTTTATTTTTTTAGTATCTTTAATTAAGAATTATTTTCAAATTTATTCAAACTTTTGTATTAAATATAAAGGACTCTGTTATTTATAGTTGGAAACTAAGGCATTTTATAAATCCAAAGATTATCTTTGATTATCAATTTTAAAATTGCTTCTTAAGTAATAAAAAATTTTTTTGACATTAAGTATTTCAAATTATACTAGAAAATAGTGAATTATAATAAATCCTATGACTTTTACAAATTATTATATTTTTGTCGGAAAATATTTTATTAAATTAGTTGGTCTTTGTGTGCCATTGATCATGTGAAGCATAATATTATTTATCTCAAATTACAAACTTAGAATTTAAGCTGTTTAACAAAATATAAAATACATTAGCAAATAGTACTATACAAGTGAAAATAATATAAATCTTAATAAATAAACATTATAATAAAGCTGTATACAAAAATATTAATTTAAAAACTATACAAATGATAATAATATTTATCTTTAATTATTAAACATAGAATAAATATTGTTTATAAAGAATAAAAAAGGAAAATATATATTTGTTAATAAATATGTTTGGGGTTTGGGCTAATCTTGTCTCTGGGTTTTGTGAATTTAAAGAATGGGTTTTGTTCAGGGTTTTCTGTTTTTAATTCTTTTTAGTTGTTTCTTTCTCTTTTTCTCCTGGTTCCTCGCTACGCTCGCTATTTAACAAATTTAATTCTTCTTCTTTGGCTTGTCTTTGGGACGGGTTTTGGGCGTAAACTTGTCTCTGGGTTTTGTGAATTTAAAGAATGGGTTTTGTTCAGGGTTTTCTGTTTTTAATTCTTTTTAGTTGATTCTTTCTCTTTTTCTCCTTGGTTCCTCGCTACGCTCGCTATTTAACAAATTTAATTCTTCTTCTTTGGCTTGTCTTTGGAGTTTTGGGCTAAACTTGTCTCTGGGTTTTGTAAATTTAAAGAATGGGTTTTGTTCAGGGTTTTATGTTTTTAATTCTTTTTAGTTGTTTCTTTCTCTTATTCTCCTGGTTCCTCGCTACGCTCGCTATTTAACAAATTTAATTCTTTTTCTTTGGCTTGTCTTTGGGGTTTTGGGCTAAACTTGTCTCTGGGTTTTGTGAATTTAAAGAATGGGTTTTGTTCAGGGTTTTCTGTATTTAATTCTTTTTAGTTGTTTCTTTCTCTTTTTCTCCTGGTTCCTCGCTACGCTCGCTATTTAACAAATTGAATTCTTCTTCTTTGGCTTGTCTTTCGGGTTTTGGGCTAAACTTGTCTCTGGGTTTTGTGAATTTAAAGAATGGGTTTTGTTCAGGGTTTTCTGTATTTAATTCTTTTTAGTTGTTTCTTTCTCTTTTTCTCCTGGTTCCTCGCTACGCTCGCTATTTAACAAATTGAATTCTTCTTCTTTTGCTTAGTCTTTCGGGGTTTTGGGCTAAACTTGTCTCTGGGTTTTGTGAATTTAAAGAATGGGTTTTGTTCAGGGTTTTCTGTATTTAATTCTTTTTAGTTGTTTCTTTCTCTTTTTCTCCTGGTTCCTCGCTACGCTCGCTATTTAACAAATTGAATTTCTTCTTCTTTGGCTTGTCTTTGGGGTTTTGGGCTAAACTTGTCTCTGGGTTTTGTGAATTTAAAGAATGGGTTTTGTTCAGGGTTTTCTGTATTTAATTCTTTTTAGTTGTTTCTTTCTCTTTTTCTCCTGGTTCCTCGCTACGCTCGCTATTTAACAAATTGAATTCTTCTTCTTTTGGCTTGTCTTTGGGGTTTTGGGCTAAACTTGTCTCTGGGTTTTGTGAATTTAAAGAATGGGTTTTGTTCAGGGTTTTCTGTATTTAATTCTTTTTAGTTGTTTCTTTCTCTTTTTCTCCTGGTTCCTCGCCTACGCTCGCTATTTAACAAATTTAATTCTTCTTCTTTGGCTTGTCTTTGGAGTTTTGGGCTAAACTTGTCTCTGGGTTTTGTAAATTTAAAGAATGGGTTTTGTTCAGGGTTTTATGTTTTTAATTCTTTTTAGTTGTTTCTTTCTCTTATTCTCCTGGTTCCTCGCTACGCTCGCTATTTAACAAATTTAATTCTTTTTCTTTGGCTTGTCTTTGGGGTTTTGGGCTAAACTTGTCTCTGGGTTTTGTGAATTTAAAGAATGGGTTTTGTTCAGGGTTTTCTGTTTTTAATTCTTTTTAGTTGATTCTTTCTCTTTTTCTCCTGGTTCCTCGCTACGCTCGCTATTTAACAAATTTAATTCTTCTTCTTTGGCTTGTCTTTGGAGTTTTGGGCTAAACTTGTCTCTGGGTTTTGTAAATTTAAAGAATGGGTTTTGTTCAGGGTTTTATGTTTTTAATTCTTTTTAGTTGTTTCTTTCTCTTATTCTCCTGGTTCCTCGCTACGCTCGCTATTTAACAAATTTAATTCTTTTTCTTTGGCTTGTCTTTGGGGTTTGGGCTAAACTTTTCTCTGGGTTTTGTGAATTTAAAGAATGGGTTTTGTTCAGGGTTTTCTGTTTTGAATTCTTTTTAGTTGTTTCTTTCTCTTTTTCTTCTGGTTCCTCGCTAGGCTCGGTATTTAACAAATTTAATTCTTCTTCTTTGGCTTGTCTTTGGGGTTTTGGGCTAAACTTGTCTCTGGGTTTTGTGAATTTAAAGAATGGGTTTTGTTCAGGGTTTTCTGTATTTAATTCTTTTTAGTTGTTTCTTTCTCTTTTTCTCCTGGTTCCTCGCTACGCTCGCTATTTAACAAATTTAATTCTTCTTCTTTGGCTTGTCTTTGGAGTTTTGGGCTAAACTTGTCTCTGGGTTTTGTAAATTTAAAGAATGGGTTTTGTTCAGGGTTTTATGTTTTTAATTCTTTTTAGTTGTTTCTTTCTCTTATTCTCCTGGTTCCTCGCTACGCTCGCTATTTAACAAATTTAATTCTTTTTCTTTGGCTTGTCTTTGGGGTTTTGGGCTAAACTTGTCTCTGGGTTTTGTGAATTTAAAGAATGGGTTTTGTTCAGGGTTTTCTGTATTTAATTCTTTTTAGTTGTTTCTTTCTCTTTTTCTCCTGGTTCCTCGCTACGCTCGCTATTTAACAAATTGAATTCTTCTTCTTTGGCTTTCAGTCTTTGGGGTTTTGGGCTAAACTTGTCTCTGGGTTTTGTGAATTTAAAGAATGGGTTTTGTTCAGGGTTTTCTGTATTTAATTCTTTTTAGTTGTTTCTTTCTCTTTTTCTCCTGGTTCCTCGCTACGCTCGCTATTTAACAAATTGAATTCTTCTTCTTTGGCATTGTCTTTGGGGTTTTGGGCTAAACTTGTCTCTGGGTTTTGTGAATTTAAAGAATGGGTTTTGTTCAGGGTTTTCTGTATTTAATTCTTTTTAGTTGTTTCTTTCTCTTTTTCTCCTGGTTCCTCGCTACGCTCGCTATTTAACAAATTGAATTCTTCTTCTTTGCCTTGGTCTTTGGGGTTTTGGGCTAAACTTGTCTCTGGGTTTTGTGAATTTAAAGAATGGGTTTTGTTCAGGGTTTTCTGTATTTAATTCTTTTTAGTTGTTTCTTTCTCTTTTTCTCCTGGTTCCTCGCTACGCTCGCTATTTAACAAATTGAATTCTTCTTCTTTGGCTTGTCTTTGGGGTTTTGGGCTTAACTTGTCTCAGGGTTTTGTGAATTTAAAGAATGGGTTTTGTTCAGGGTTTTCTGTTTTTAATTCTTTTTAGTTGTTTCATTCTCTTTTTCTCCTGTTCCTCGCTACGCTCGCTATTTAACAAATTTAATTCTTCTTCTTTGGCTTGTCTTTGGAGTTTTGGGCTAAACTTGTCTCTGGGTTTTGTAAATTTAAAGAATGGGTTTTGTTCAGGGTTTTATGTTTTTAATTCTTTTTAGTTGTTTCTTTCTCTTATTCTCCTGGTTCCTCGCTACGCTCGCTATTTAACAAATTTAATTCTTTTTCTTTGGCTTGTCTTTGGGGTTTTGGGCTAAACTTGTCTCTGGGTTTTGTGAATTTAAAGAATGGGTTTTGTTCAGGGTTTTCTGTTTTTAATTCTTTTTAGTTGATTCTTTCTCTTTTTCTCCTGGTTCCTCGCTACGCTCGCTATTTAACAAATTTAATTCTTCTTCTTTGGCTTGTCTTTGGGGTTTTTGGGCTAAACGTTGTCTCTGGGTTTTGTGAATTTAAAGAATGGGTTTTGTTCAGGGTTTTCTGTTTTTAATTCTTTTTAGTTGATTCTTTCTCTTTTTCTCCTGGTTCCTCGCTACGCTCGCTATTTAACAAATTTAATTCTTCTTCTTTGGCTTGTCTTTGGAGTTTTGGGCTAAACTTGTCTCTGGGTTTTGTAAATTTAAAGAATGGGTTTTGTTCAGGGTTTTATGTTTTTAATTCTTTTTAGTTGTTTCTTTCTCTTATTCTCCTGGTTTCCTCGCTGTACGCTCGCTATTTAACAAATCTTATTCTTTTTCTTTTGGCTTGTCTTTTGGTGTTTTGCGCGCTAAACTTTGTCTCTGGGTTTTGTAAATTTAAAGAATGGGTTTTGTTCAGGGTTTTATGTTTTTAATTCTTTTTAGTTGTTTCTTTCTCTTATTCTCCTGGTTCCTCGCTACGCCTCGTTATTTAACAAATTTTAATTCTTTTTCTTTGGCTTGTCTTTGCGAGTTTTGCCGCTAAAACTTGTTCTCTGGGTTTTGTAAATTTAAAGAATGGGTTTTGTTCAGGGTTTTATGTTTTTAATTCTTTTTAGTTGTTTCTTTCTCTTATTCTCCTGGTTCCTCGCTACGCTCGCTATTATACAAAATTTAATTCTTTTTCTTTGGCTTGTTCTTTGGGGAGTTTTGGGCTAAACTTGTCTCTGGGTTTTGTAAATTTAAAGAATGGGTTTTGTTCAGGGTTTTATGTTTTTAATTCTTTTTAGTTGTTTCTTTCTCTTATTCTCCTGGTTCCTCGCTACGCTCGCTATTTAACAAATTTAATTCTTTTTCTTTGGCTTGTCTTTGGGGTTTTGGGCTAAACTTGTCTCTGGGTTTTGTGAATTTAAAGAATGGGTTTTGTTCAGGGTTTTCTGTATTTAATTCTTTTTAGTTGTTTCTTTCTCTTTTTCTCCTGGTTCCTCGCTACGCTCGCTATTTAACAAATTGAATTCTTCTTCTTTGGCTTGTCTTTGGGGTTTTGGGCTAAACTTGTCTCTGGGTTTTGTGAATTTAAAGAATGGGTTTTGTTCAGGGTTTTCTGTTTTTAATTCTTTTTAGTTGATTCTTTCTCTTTTTCTCCTGGTTCCTCGCTACGCTCGCTATTTAACAAATTTAATTCTTCTTCTTTGGCTTGTCTTTGGGGTTTTGGGCTAAACTTGTCTCTGGGTTTTGTGAATTTAAAGAATGGGTTTTGTTCAGGGTTTTCTGTATTTAATTCTTTTTAGTTGTTTCTTTCTCTTTTTCTCCTGGTTCCTCGCTACGCTCGCTATTTAACAAATTGAATTCTTCTTCTTTGGCTTGTCTTTGGGGTTTTGGGCTAAACTTGTCTCTGGGTTTTGTGAATTTAAAGAATGGGTTTTGTTCAGGGTTTTCTGTTTTTAATTCTTTTTAGTTGATTCTTTCTCTTTTTCTCCTGGTTCCTCGCTACGCTCGCTATTTAACAAATTTAATTCTTCTTCTTTGGCTTGTCTTTGGAGTTTTGGGCTAAACTTGTCTCTGGGTTTTGTAAATTTAAAGAATGGGTTTTGTTCAGGGTTTTATGTTTTTAATTCTTTTTAGTTGTTTCTTTCTCTTATTCTCCTGGTTCCTCGCTACGCTCGCTATTTAACAAATTTAATTCTTTTTCTTTGGCTTGTCTTTGGGGTTTTGGG
>ARYC01004442.1:0-41513 GCA_000711775.1 Oxytricha trifallax | reverse complement strand
ATTAAAGATGAAGAAACTTAAAAGCTTATACCTGCTAAAAGAAAAAACAACTCTCTTGATTCATAAAGAGAACAGGAGGAGAGGCTCAAGAGACAGAAGCAATTTGAATCAATGAATCAGCCAGCAAATGGTACTCTTATAGCATGTCTTTAAGAAAGAGCTATGTATATACCAACATTTAATGCAATTAATATTGACAGCTGTATTGAAAATTTCTTGAATTTTGACCTGCCAAACAAGGCTAAACTTATAGTGGTTGATGAGTATGCTTACAAAATATATCCTCTCAAGTATCTCATTAAAAACGAGCAGTATAAAAATGAATTTGCAAATGAATACATAATCTTGAGAGAGGCTTAGAAAAATAGTTTAAAAATTTACTTAGACTCGATGGAGTTATTCTTGGGCATGGCTTTGTTGCATTAAGACTAAAAAAGTTTGAAATGACTTTGAGAGAGTATCTCTATCATAATAGATACCCAGATGATTTAAATGAGATACTGTCATAAATGATTAAGGGTGTTTAAGAGCTTCATGAACTTGGGTATGTGAATAGAGATTTGAAGCCTGAAAATATTACGTTAAATCTCTGTCCATTAGAAATAACCGTCATTGATTTCAATAGAGCGATAAGATAAGAAATAGTGACTTTGGCTAAGGTGATTGGCACACCAGGATAATTTCCAATAAGGGAGACATGGACTAATGGCTCAGTTCAGTGGGATGTATGGGCAGTTGCTACAATAATCTTAGAGTGCGATATGGAAAGTATATCTTACTTTGTAACAAAGCACGAGAAGCAATCAATAAGTTTGGCTTCTAAACATTTATAACAGGAAGATTTATGCAAAGAAATTAAGAAGCTTGTAGAGATGATAATCGTAAGAGCTCCAGCTTATCCTAGATAATCATTAGAAGACATGCATGAACCACTAAAGAGAGCTAGATTCAAGAGGTACCACAAAGATAAGCAGATAAAATTCGTTTGATTTAAGTCGACTAATAATCATCAAATATACATTAAATTCATACAAAACTTGCGTTTTCAATACTAACCCAAAAAAGACCCCAACTATACCCTACAAATCAAAGCACTTATAAACCTCACTAAGGGGTTTTGGGGTTTTGATTGGTTATAAATAGTTTCTAATTAATAAGTCAAACTACAAAGTCTAAACTTTATTTGGTTATTAGTTTTGAATTTTCAAATATTTCTAATTATTAGGTATTAATAACTTCCAATATTTATTATATATATTGGATTGCTTTATTTAATATTTTAATACTTAACTTAATTTTAAATTAAAATATTAGGTTTATATTCAAATATCAATTTTAAGAGTTGAAATGCTTTATAGTCTTAAAAGAAGTTCCTGCATAATAATAACTTAAATAACCCTCAAGGCAATTTTGATTTACTTTTTCTCTTTGGTAATTATCAGTCAGCATTTTAAGTCAAAATTTCTTATTTCAGGGAAAATCTTATGAAAGAAAGCAGCTGCTTAATTGTTTTTCTTGGCAGAAGTTATTTCAAAAATCTCATTCTTTACTAGTAAACTTTCAATGTCTTAGTTATCCTTCATTTTCAAGATGAATCCAGAAGAGTTAGAGTCAAGTCTTACAACAGGAGCTAGAGCATTAAAGAGGTCCATTCTGTCTTTGAAGAATTATAAATTTTCACTGAGAGCGCAGAACATTTGAGATCTACCCTAACTATGCCCAATGTAAGTGACTTTAGCAACAGTAGTTTTTACAAGTATAAAAATAAACAAGGAAGTTTAATCATATTTAGTTATGCCTCGAATGAGTTATCCCAAAATTTTTTCTTATCAACATTTGCGTCTTAGAACATATGAAGTCCTGAGTATATATTTCCTTTGGTAATATTCATCTAGACATCATAGCTGATGACAGTAAGTATAAAGGCTAGTGAATTTTTATCATTCAAGATCCAATCTGTGCATGAGCAATTAAAACCGTGTTGGAAAATTACAACTAGTTTTCTAGGACATCCTTTTCTATATTTCTTTATCGGTCGAAGTCTTTACCACCTAAATAACAAAGTATTTACAAATTTGCATATCTCTTTTGCAGTTTTATAAGGAAGATTCTTCTGTCTTTAAATAATAATCATTGAAAATTTAATGTTATGCTTACTCAAAATTCTAATGACTTTATATATGTAACAATCTTCTGTCTCATAAAAATGCATTTCAATTGGTAACCTAGATCTATGATTAGCTAGAATATTTTTCTATCTCTATCTTTAGTAGTTTTTGTAGCACTGGAAAAACTTCGAATAACAGCGTTGCTAAGGTATTCCATCAATTTTTATATGATTGGAATTCTTAATTAAAATTCCAATTGTTGATTTCTTGTTTTCAATTTCGATATCTATTTATCTGGACCAATTACTTAAAAGAAAAAATTAAAATTTGCACATGTATTAAGCTTTTCAAGCAAGCAATGAATAAGAAAATATTCGAGCACTTCGATTATGATTAAGAAGAAAACATTCGCATATTTTCAAAAATAGCCATTCCCAGATTCCCTAAAAAAACATAAAAGATTTCCCAATCACCCTCTTTTGCAGATTAAGAAGATAAGCTAGCAAATATAAATGATGTGTGATAGCTAAAGGAGAAGCTTGAGTCTTAGAATTCTGTAGTGTTCTATGAAGAGTATAAATTTGGGCATTCGAGTTTCCTGATTCCAAACTCCTTGAAATATTCCCAAGATGTGGTCTCCTTAGTAAAAAAATCAACCCTGGTTGTCTTTCCTCAAGACTAAGAAATATAGCAGTTCAATTAGGAATCATAATTTTTTTTGTATAAAGCGTTAATGAATAATTAGAAATATACAAGCTTGTAAGTTTAAATAATGTAAAAATAGAATTAAAAAATGTGATTTAGTTTATGGACCTATGGTGAAGTCTTCAGGTATGGCCATATTCCATAATTTAAATAAAGCAAAACCCTGACTAGCTACAAGACTATATAAATAATACGTCGGGTGTCTCTGTATCAAGTTTGAAAATACATTTTCGATAAACAACTGTAACCAAAGGATGGCAAAAGAGTCATGCACACTAGAGATGAAAGCATCCCAAATTAATTCCAACTCAGCATCCTATGATCTTAAATGTTAGATAAGCACAGAGATTCTTTCAATAAGAGGAGGATCCTTCTTCTCAATAATAGGTAACAATAGTACCCATTCACTGATTCTCAGCTGTATAGTGAAGAAAGAAAGTTTAAATTTGTGTAGAAAAAAAATCAACATTAAAATTGCATATACTACTAGCTCAGTGGCATCAAGATTATTGTAAGTTCATGCACAACTTTATTGAATTTTTTAAACTTAACATGCATGACAACTAAAAAATATGCATTAAAAATAGCTATTAGAAATATTTTCAAGTTTTTTTTAAGTATAATGAGAAATTACTCATTATTATGTAGAAAAGTGAGATTTTACTCATAATTTATCTTTTCCAATTACTATGGTGTAGTATAACACCTTTATTTCTTCATTTATTTTCCCAAATTTGATTTTCACTTTATCAAAATAAATTCTGATCAATATAGATGGTGTCAATTTTTCGCGAATTTCAATAAGAAACTCATGAATCTCCTCATGATTCAAAACAACTAATCAGAAATATTGTTCAAATTTTTAAGTTAATTTCAAATTATTTAATATACTGATAAGATGTAGAGAGATGATGTCAGATGAAATGAATTTACGAAGCTTAAATGATAGCTCATATAGAAAAGCATGTGATGTCATCCTCAGATTTAATTACAAGCTTGTGTAATTATACTTTTTATAGAGAGGGAACTATCTTCCACCAGATCACTAAACATGATGAGATTCTTGAAGAATTTTCTTGAAAGTTAAAAAGCCCAACTTAAAAGAGCAGACATGTACACTTTCAATGTACCTCACTGTGAGGAGCTCTTAGACATATGGCACAGCTAATTATAAAAAAGCATGGACATGAGGAGATTGATGAGAACAAATGGTTGAAGCTTACAACAGTTGGCAAAATAAAATTGGTGACGAGGCTTCTATATTCCACGTAGTTTTTTAAAATTTCATTATCGCAAAAAAAAACATTACCAAAAAAATATGCCCTAACATAAAGCCGAGAATGTGGTGATTGCTCCTGTAGAAGTGCACTCGGTAAAGCTAGACTGAACCTATAGCTTCGTGCAAACGATATATACAGACAAGCTCAATTTAGATGTTTATGGAGATGACCACAGTGTTTGACCATGATAGACAACTTTTGTAAATGAGCTAAAGTAGCTAAATTATTGATCATAGTAATAATCAAAACCATGCAACCTTATATATCTAATTTCTGCATTACATTTATTTTTGTAAAAATTTTTCATGAATGGTAGCTTCTAGAATAATTATTAAATGGAAAGCGGACCTAATACCCCTTAGAAAAAATAGCCATAACTTATCTAGATGGTGAAAATATCAGTTTAATATATTTTAGAGTAAATTAAATAAGATTATCATCCCTTATAAAATAACTTGAGATTTTTGAGATTTATTTAATTCCTACCACAATAACCATAAAAAATAGCAGAAAAAAATAAATATATCTAAACACTTTAAGTATTAATTTTTCATAAACTTCTGTCATTATTGGTTCTTCACTTCTGCAGTCTTCGCATTTATAGGGCTGACACAGATGGTAAACACCTCTTATAATATAGCTGTTTTATAAAATTCTATAACTTGCTTTTCTGGACATATTATTAATTTGATTATTTTATATTCTTTTAATAAGTTCTAAATAAAAATTAAAAACTGTTTGTTCTTTGAATTTATTTTATTATTTCGATTTACAAATCACAGATTAAAAATATATATTTATACAATATAATAATTTGGAAAATAATAAATAAGGGTCCTACAATGTCTATCTTATTGCCAAGATAATATATAAATACTTATTATATATTTACCAATCTCATCATAAAAATGGGATTAATTAGATAATCAAATAAATGATATCAATAAAATTGATAATGCTGAATTCATGTGATTTTATCCAAAAAAATCTTATCAAATTTAATTTTGTGATAAATGAACGATGAGATATTCTTACAATAAAAAGTAAGAATTTGATACTGCAAACAATTTGAAATATTGATAAATGAAAAGAAATTATATCTTAGTAATTTTAATTTGAACATATCAAATAACCGACTAAAAGGTGGGTTTAATAATGAGCAGTTATGAAATGAATTTAATATGAGGAAGTGAGAATTTTAAAAGTAATTTAATTCCTACTTTGAACTCTATATATATATTCGATTAATTTGGAATGTTCTATGCATTTTTGTAGAGCGTGACAAACACCTAATATCATCACTTCTCTAAATTTCAGTTTCTATTCATCGTTTATTTTTACCCATATATTACTTGGGTAGGTTATCAAAGCCTATCCAAGACTCACCGTCCTTCATGCACTCTAACTATAAAATTATATAATAAGTTACGAATGGTTGAGGAAATAGGATATGGCGGGTGAATGACCCAATATCCACGAGCAAGTTCTATTTCGAATTTCCATCCCCATTTTTCGCCAACATATTTTACTTTACTTTAATTGTATTATTTTTAAATAAAAATATGACTCTTATAGGGAATCAATAATTTTGAAAAGAATCATAATATATTTAAAATAAACTGAAATTAATCATAAATTAATCAAATATATTAAAAAATGGAAAAATGTCTGATCAACATTTAATATTTACAGGGTAAATCTGGTATATTGAAGGCATCAACGAAGAGGGAGTTTAAGAAATGACAGAGTGAGGCACAGGAAGCTAATATTGGTGATAATTCGATGAAGATGAGGATGATGAAGAAGATGACATGTTTTTTTATAGATTTATTTTTTTTATTGTTACTATTACTATTGCTATTATTATTGATTAATTTTGTAATTCACTTTATTTTCTATGAAAATCATCATGAATATAGGTCTAGAAATTCTAAGTTTGGAGCAAAAGCCATATACATGCTTGAAATACGTGGAATGAAAAATGTAAGTCTGGGAATAACTTACCTCCTCTTGGATCTCCTCTTCGGAGTGGCCTGAACCTTTCACGATCTTCCAGAGGTCCACAAACTCGTCATACTGGATCTGTCAGTCGCGGTTGTAGTCGAAAATATTGAAAAAGACATTCGCGGATATCTTAACAAGTTCTTAGACCAGTGCTTCACTCCCTCATTCTTGTCAATTGTTATTTAACCATCCTTGTCGGAAATTTTTAAAAATCATCCACAATTTCTTACAATTCAGGAGACAATTCATATATCACAAGCATATAAATTAAAAGTTATTATATTAAATCACATTAATTTTGTGTTTAGTTATAAAACGATATTTAAGAGGCTTCATATTCTAGAATGCAGCTAAAAGGCAAAAAAAATTGTAATTAGTAAGAAGAGTGAGTGCGTACCTTTCGGTTGACCGGCTTTGACTTAATACCTTCCATTATATTTTACTAATAAATTAAAATATTACTCTTTTCTTATATTAATAAAGCCCATTTTATTAATAGATATGATTATGAGAGTAAATTGAAATTACAAATTGAAAATTATTAAAAAACTACTTTCCTTCAATTTTTATTAAATAATTATTGACTCTTAATTAGCAATATATATTGTAATTAAGGGGTTTTATATTGGGAATACTTATATATACTTAAAATTTTTATATAAATCTCAAACACTTTTATAAAAGCACAAATTCTTTAAATAAAGATTCTGATGATATTAATAGATTACTTTAATTGATTACAGTAGAATGAATAGTTTATAAAGATTTATAAAATGTTTATATAAATAAGGGTTATAATAATGATGATTCAGGGGTTTCTCAAATGCGTATTGACAACAGCACTTTCAAGTTAGTAGTTTCTCCTAAGTGGTCTCATGTTACTGTATAATAACTTTGCTTGTCTGCTTCCACTACTCCTCCTGTCAATCTCTGGTGCTATTATCAACACTTGAACTCAGACTAATTGCAAACAGAAATGTTGCATGGTCTCCTCACAATCTCGCTCATTCAATGATGGGGAATCTCTGCCAGCTGCTTCTCTGTCAATCACCAAGATTTGCTCGACGTTGGCTGCATTTTGTAGCCAAGGATCCAGTCTCCTCCTCTGTTGGAGTCTCTCTAATAGCTGCTTGGGAGTTGCTAGTCATCCTTCTGTTGTCTCTGTATCCTCCCTCAGCTCTCAATCTGCCTGAGCCGTAGCCATTGTTGCCTGGAGCAGGTTAATAATTGTTCACCTTTCTCATATACTGAGAATTTCTCATCTTCTGAGCTCCACCACCCATGTTTCTAGCATAGCCACTACAATTCATAATAATTTGTATAACCAAAAATTATTTTTATTGTATCATACTAAATATGTTATGAGTGAGTAAATCTATAAAAACCGTTTTTAATATATTCTAACATTTTATTGATCATTAAGTATTTTAGATTTAAAATGTACTTACTGCTTTTTATTTAAAATCTTTTATTTTCTATTATTTTTTATATTTATTTTTAAATAAAATAACAATTTATAATTGTAAATATATTAAAGATTATATACATTGATTGCCAGAAGTCTGGACTCTGTCAGTGTTCTGTTAAAAGTAGCAATTTTTGTTGCTGTATCTTTGCAGCTCTTTTTTCTCATTGTAGTTGCCACCAGTAGATCTTTTTTCACCTACAGCGCCATCATTAGCCACATCTGATCTCTAGTAATTGAGATAGGTGCTCGAGCCTCCCTTAGTTCTCTGCTGGAAGCCTCTACCATTCTAGAGTCTTGGCTCTTGAATGGGACCTGGAGCATAGCTAACAGTTTGAAGTGGTCTGGTAGATCTTGGGATCTCGTAGTAATCTCTGCTTGTCTTCTTTGAGATTGCTGTTAAATCATGCAATTGCAGTTAGGACCTTCATCTCTGCCACTTTTTCTCTGATCAAACTCTGGTGATAGACTTCTCTTCTGCTGCTGAGGATACGATTGTTTAACTTGCTTTGTTGTCTCATATAGTAGGGCACATCATCTCTCATAATCATGGTGTATCCATAGTAGTCAAGTATCTTCCACCATTTGCGATCCACCGCCAGACTTCTCAGTCATAGTTCCATTCAAAGTTTAACTAGTGATAGTATAGACTAAAAAGTAGTGAGAGATCAGAATCACAGTTTTAAAAGAGAATTTCAAATTAAAGATTTTTGTAAGATTATCAATTAAAAAGTAGGAATAAATTAAAATTGCAAAAGATGTGAAGATACTTACATTGTCTGGGTTGACGATTGGTATTGCAGAAAATTAAGAGCTCATGTTTGGCTGGTCTCACTTAATTATAAAAATTAAGTAGTAATATAAAAATGGTTGAGAGATTATGAGTCTGATTCCTTTCCATTGTTGCATGTGAGCAAGTCCACTCTCTGATAATCACATGTAAAACCCCATAGATCAATTAAGACATTAGAATTGGGGTTAAGAACAATTATATTAAGAATTAATTATTATTGGCGTATAAATATAATGTTTGGGCTAATTATTAAAACTATTGGCTCGATTAATTGTCCTTATAAAATAATCCAATCAGGGTGTGTAAATTTGATTTTAGCCTAATTATAATTAATATTAGCCAATTATAATTAATTTTTAATCTAATTTTTCTTAACCCCAATTCTAATGTCTTAATTGATCTATGGGGTTTAGTTCATCAACCACTTCCCCATTTATATTGAAAGCTGAAATTTTGAGGCATGTTGTTGTTTTCCCGCAAATGAGTGACGATATAATGATTGAGTTAGCAAGCTTGACCTCTTCCCACAATATAACAAAAGATCATAATAGTATTCTTGAAGTTAGACGTTCTGGAAATTATTTCTGAGAATATTGATGATCTGCTTAACGATAGAGTTGATAGTAGAGATCTTATCACATACTCTGATATCATTGGGTAGAAGACCTCAATTCTTCAAGTTCATGGTGTCAATTGAAAAATGTTGCTGAGAAGAGTAGGGTTGAATGTACCACTCCCTTCTCTCTCGTTCATCAAAGGTCTTTTGATGCGAGTGTTGTTGCCATCTTGCTGGTATCTCTGTTTTTGATAGCTGCTGCTGTTTTCATGCCATCAATTAATAATCATATACAAATATAGGAGGTCTGGTTGAAACTCTGTTGTCTGATTGGTAGGTGTTCATATGACTAAGTTTTGTAGTTCTAGCTGAAAGTTGTAGTTTAATTTATAATTTATCAAATCTATTTCGCTTATATACCTCATTCATAAAATAGATACTTAATTTTTAGTAATTCCAAAAGTAATTCATTAATTTAAGCTTAATATGAAATAAGCTGACTAATAACAGGTAGTTGTAAAATGCTAAACTTTTAGTTAAAAACTGACAAAGACAGTGATTCCAATAATTGCATTAATACTAAATAACTTCATTATTGGAGCAAATTTAGACTAGAAAACATCTTTAATCGGACTTATTGAATCTCATAGTTGTTGATATTTTACCCATTAATGAGGAACTTCTGTAAAATATTTTCAATAAAGGTTAGTGAGTGAGTTTGATATTGAAAATCCAAGAAAATGAACAAAATATAAGTAATAACATGTTTGTTTCAAGATAAATATGATGATAAAATTTTATTCAAGTCTGGAAGTGTAAAAATAAAAATGAACAATTCTAAATAGGGCGATCAGAATAGTAATAGCACGAAAGTTCCTAACTCAAATAATTTTATGAATGACAAGAAATCTCTGCTGCTGGAAGTATCTGGCTAATAGAGTTACAAGAACTAGATATTATTAATCAGAAGAAATAAACAGTTTAAATATAATTGTCTTTTAGATAAAAATAATCTCTGGTCAAAGATACAATAAAAACAACAGTGAAAAGAACAAATGTCTCAGAAAAAAAAGGACAATATATTTAAAATTTCATTTCATCATTAATTAGCTATAAAATTTGGATAGGAGAGAGTATAGTCTATTAATCAGCACCTTCTCTTTAATGGAAATTCAATTCAGTCCCAAGACCATCTCTACAATAATTAGAGAAGAAAGTTTCAAAATACCAATAGTCATCTCAGTCCAATCTATTCTAAAATTAAGTGAGTTAAAATACTTTATTGAAGAGCAACACTAAACTATTAGCACAAATTTGAAACATGATGGCTCCTCTAAATTCGATGATAAAAACACCTCACTTAATGCTATTATTAAAAGTAACCCAGCAATAAGTTCTAATGATAGATTTAAATGATTGAAAATTAGTTATATTCCAAGAATAGCATAAGTTTCAACAATGAGAAAAGTTAAAATAAATAGTCTTTAATATATTAATAATCATTTTTCAGTAATAAACTCTCATAAAACAAGCAATTAAATTATAACCTATTCCCATAATAGCAATAAATGAAATAAAATCTTATTAGTTAGCAATAAAACAATGACACTCTTAAGTATATTTTTATGTTGACTCATCAGTCTAAAGATAAATTAGCCCCTTGACCCTCTGATTTTAATTTCAATTTTATTTTCTAGCAGTAATATTAACAACTATAACTTTCGATGAGCAAACTTATAATGATTTTAGTAAGATACTTAAAAATACATTACTTCCTTAATTAATTTGAAATAATAATTTTTAATTATTAACTTATATTATTGTAGGAATACATTTGAATTTGGAAAATTAATTTAAATTAATAATTAAATAATTATAATTCCTGGCAGTTAATTTTCTGGAAACCTGGACAATATGGTAATTTTTCTATAGAGAATTCAAATTCAGCTAGACTTTACTATTGGCGGTACCCCTCTATCGCGTTTCCTGAGTGAGATAAATCGATTTTATTATTGGGTGATTTGTTTAGTTAATTTTGTTGCCAATAATAAAATCGATTTATCTCACTCAGGAAACGCGATAGAGGGGTACCGCCAATAGTAAAGTCTAGCTGAATTTGAATTCTCTATAGAAAAATTACCATATTGTCCAGGTTTCCAGAAAATTAACTCCCAGGAATTATAATTATTTAATTATTAATTTAAATTAATTTTCCAAATTCAAATGTATTCCTACAATAATAAAAATGTAGCCATTAAAAAAATTCCTGAATTTGACAAGTCACAAATACTATTATAATTGCAGAATTGTATCAAATCTGCTTACTTACCAAAACCCAATAATTAATACATAAATGTAATGAGATTACGACATTCTTTGACTAATATATATGGTAAGTAAAAGGTATTGTATGTATATACCTATGCTTTTTATCTTTTTGGTAAGGTCTAATTTATTGGCTATTTTACTTGATTCTATTAATTGAAAAGAAACTTTGGGAGTGAGTCATGACTCAACGTCAGAGGAGACAGAGAAGCCTATAAGAGAATGGTTTCTGTTTAGATTTTAAGGAAAATTTTGAATTAAAAGTTTACTGTGATGATCTCAAATTGGAATATAATTTATAAATTTTAATCCATTTTTAGGGCCTACGATACATTAATTATCGAAGACAGCAGAGAAGTACTATGAATACATATCGCAACACATAAAGTAATCGAGATTATGGAAAGAAATGGAGAAAGAGAAAGTTGATGATGAGGAGACAGAAAGAAGAAAGAAAGGTAAACATTTTTATTTTAGTTTCTCATAAATTAATTTAGAGAGAGAAAATAGGAGATTTGAGGAAGACTTCGATTATGCTAATGAAAGAATTCTTTGCGTCATTGAAGAGCAGATTTTAGGGAGTGGTTAGCAATAACAAACTTAATATACCTCGGCCAGTTGAGATAAGGGTGCTGGATATTCAAGATATGATGGAATTGACATACAGCAAGAAGTGAAGATTACTTTTAAAGAAGCTAAGCTAGGCGTGGAAAAGCCTATAATTCAGTAGAGAAATTAGATGTCCTGCGTTTAATGGCACAAGAGAGGATTCAGGTTCAAAGTGTAGCTTGTGTTATTCATGCAAAGAGGAATGTATGAAGAAAGATCCTCTCTTTCATTAATAACAAGAATGTAATACATGTCAAAGTCATGGCCACTTAATAAAGAATCCCTGCAAAAAGTGTCTTGGAATAGGCCTGTTGAAAGAAACTATCTCATAGAATTATAATTAATAAAAAGAAAAATAGAAGATTTTAACAATTTAATTATGATTATTTGAATACTTTTAATGCCGAGGAAGATGGAGCAGTTTCACTCACAAAAATGTAAGTTACAAAAACTATATTAAAAAATATTATTTTTTAAAGGTTCAGCCTGGTAAGAGTATTAGCAGGTCTAAGTTGACACTTAAGCTGCGGAGCTCAAGGACTAAGTAAAAGGGGTTTTGACAAGATATTTTTGATGTATACTAGGGTGAATGGAGAGATGATGAAGCTGTTTATACAATCCTGATTCCATTTTGTTTAAATGAATATTCTAAGTTATATTAATCAAATTGTTACAATCTTCTATTTTTCTTTTTATTTATCTTAAATTTACAAATACTTAAATTCATAGAAAACAGTAAAGTGTTGGTTGATTAAGAAGGAAATGAAACTATATTTAACGAGAAAGGAAGAAGTAGACATTTGCGCGTTAAAGTTATTATTTGGGAAGATCCTAAAATGCGCAAGGATGGAAAATACATAATTTTTAGCCAATATTAAATAGATTTTTATAATTTATTTACACAGCGTGACACTCACAGAAGCACTGTTAGGAACATAGATAAAAATACCAACTGTATCTGGTGAATAAAAAATTGAGATTGGACCTTAAAATTTTGCTAAAAATTAATAGATAATCCTTCAAGGAAAAGTAAGTGAAATTCTCCAAATAAATTAATTAAATTTTAATGGGAATATACGATGTGGTGAAAGGACAACAAAATCATAGCAGAATTGAAATTTAACATCCCAGGAAACTTGACTCCAGAAACAAAATACAAAATAATTGATACTAGAATTTGGGAAAGATTATCCAAAAGTAAATCACTATGATACATTAGCTATGATTAACGAGGTGCTAAAGGCTGTATAAGCTTAGTAGAAACATGATGATGGAAGCTAATCAAGGAGTACTAATAAATACAAGAATGCTAGCAATACATTATAGAGTGGATGTTATAAGTATAGTAGCACAGATCCACCCAAGAAGAGCTCTTTCTTTTCTAGGTTTGTGTTTTGATAATGGCTATAAATTAATTTAATCCACTATTAATTTCCTAAAATTAGACTTCTCATAAATCATTTGATTATACAATAATAAAATAATAAAAATGTTGCTAAATTAAATCATCAAAAATCTAAGTAAACGAGGTGTTTTAATAATAAAAACACATACTTTGTTATCATTGCCTATCATATAGAAATTTCAGTTCACTCACTTATATGGTAAGTCTATTATATTATAGAGACTCTTGGAGTGCCTAAGGACTGCAGTTAGTTTGAAATTGATAATGTCTTTGCTAAATTTATCAATATCTTTAATGTCGAAACTAATTTGGAGCTACGATATATAGTTGATGATGTAAATTTGTAAGTAATTACTATATTTAACTCTAAAATATAGAGCTCATGAAACTCTGAGGAGTAAGGACTCTGGAAGAATTT
Source organism: Oxytricha trifallax (assembly GCA_000711775.1). Taxonomy (NCBI): domain Eukaryota; phylum Ciliophora; class Spirotrichea; order Sporadotrichida; family Oxytrichidae; genus Oxytricha; species Oxytricha trifallax. The sequence continues at coordinate 27,845 of ARYC01004442.1, read as the reverse complement.
AGATTAGTATATTGCCTAGTTGCATAACTTGTAAGCTGACTTCAATGATGGTCATTGGAATAATGATCAGGCTAATAAAAAAAAACCCAAGAAAAGCTGTAAATTCTATAATTAAAATAAGCTAAATTAATTTAGAGAGAGAAAACAGTAACATATAATCGATTGTGAGTGGGATTGACTATAAATTATGTAAATATAGTATTAATTACAAATAAAAAACCATTAATAATTGCAAAATGAAAAAAATCAGCAGAGCAAGACGTTGAGGTTTTAGAACAATAAATCAATCTTTTACCCACTAAATAAACAAAATAAATAAATTAACAATAAGAGGAACTCAAGAACAGTAATTAAGCAGAATAAAATACCAATTAAACTGATAAAAACGAGTAAAATATTGATAAAAAGTAGGAAAACAAATTACCTAAATGTCATGTGGCTATGATTGTCGGATATAAAAGCAGTAATTTCTGTTGATCTCAGAAGAATTCTAATGTTCGTAGTGTCGAAGAAGTAAAGTAAAAATAATTATTATTATTTATACAATTTCAAGCTTTGTACAGGTTAGGAAGAATTTAAGAGTATAACTACGGTGACTTGAAGAAAATCGGTTAGAACAGAGCCACGAGAACTGAAAAAAAACTTCATGCAATCAAAAATTACTTCTCCTTTAAAATTCACATTAGCAGGATGAAAACGAAGATGAGGACTTCAAAGCTGTATTAAACAAGGAACTCCCTTTGAGGATATCACCATATTTGCTATAAATATGTCAAGCAATCATTTCAGTTGCTTCCAGTTAAAATCTTTGACCGTTGCAGTAGCTTGTTTCTCACCTCCATGTTTCTTACAGTATAAGCTCAGGAAGCTAAAAGTCTAGACAGATCTATCCTTAAATCTAAAAGTAAGATTAGGGTGCCTAAACGTCAATCCTGAGGAAAGATTTGTGGATAAAAACATCTTTAAGTAGCAAAAAAGATGCTGGCATGGGAATGGATATTATAATAAGTGCTCTTGGAGCTTAAAAAAATTTACTTAGCTGCAACTGTAGTTAATATATTCAACAGCTAGTTAAATTCAGATTTAAGAGAGTGTTCCTACTATTTTCCCACTTTTATGCTTAAAAGATTCAATTAGGGTGGTATGGTTCAGGTATCAACAGAAAATTTCAGGCTGATTAATTGAGAGGCAGCCAAGCTGAAGGTGTTCCTAGTGCAGAAGAGGAGAAGAATGAAGATGTTAAGCCAAAGGAAATTAAATTTATTAGACGTGATCCAAATAAGAAGAAAAGCGAAGTTGGGTTAGATAATGACGATGATGAGGGTAGTAAAGACGTTGAACAGTATTGAAGAATAAAATTTAAACATATTTTTGTAATTAAATTTATCCATATTTTCGGTTTCTTTATGATAAAAAAGTTTAGGATTTTTATATGGATGTTAAATTTTTTTATATCTATATAATTTAACATCATCATTTGCCCAAGTTAATTAAAGAATCTAATTTATCTAAACATTCCCAATAAATTATATATTTTCCTTTGTATGAAAAATATCTATAGAATATTTAGGGTTATATTAAGAATATACAATTCGCTAATTAATGAAAATTATACATTTCATTGAATTTGGTTTTAATTATATCAAGACTTATATTTATTCAGAATCATTAATCACATTCCTCAATCAGAGTTTGATTTGCTCTACTCCTACAGACTATCCAAGGAAAACCACGAGAGTGATAGCCCTTTTCAAGTTATTCCTCGGTGTCATGAAATATCACAACTACACCAAGTTAATCATAGCACATATGATGAAAGCTTCAAGATTCATGATGATTCTTGAAGCAAGTGATTTCATGAATGTTAACTACGAGACTAATGAAGTTACTAATAAAGATGATCTAAAGCTATTGAGTTCCTACATTTTGCACTCAAGGGTCGGTCTTTCCTTTACAATCAAATCCGTAAAATGATCGGAGTCATTATATAAATATTCTGTGGAGACTTGGACGATTAATGTATACCAAACACTCTCAGAGACAACATAGCAAAAGTTGCTTTGGTTCGAGATGATGGTCTGTTGTTGGAGAAAGTTGGCGACGACAAGTATAATTCCAATAAGAAAGATGTCAAAAATTAAATTATGGTAAAGAGTGTGTCTACAATCTATAAAATCAAGCAATTTAGAGAGAACTTAGTCAGATGCATTTATGATTTATAATACTAAAACTTTTAATTATTATTTATTCTAATCACATTAATACAAATACTTATTATTAAAATAAAAAATAGAAATCTCTCTGATTAGTGATATTCTTCCTCATCGTCATCGCCATTTTCATCATCTAAATCCCCTCTGTCTGCGGTATTGCGAAGCACCAATCCAGCTGTACCTGTGGTCTTACCAGGAAGGACCATTATAAAATAAATTTAATATATGTTTTATTTAACTTAAATTTTATGTGAGTGCTCTATCCCTACCTGCGTTTGTTCTTTAAGTATTAATATTACTATTATAAGTGTTTAAATTAATTAATAAATTACTTATTATAAATTATAATTGCCACAAGGGAAACAGATGATAAAGCCTTCACTAAATGGTTGAGTTAGTTCGATGATTATAGTGAAGATCACTATGTTGAGAGGCCACTTCAAACTTCAAAATTACTCATCAGAGAATGAAAATTAAATAAGTAATTATTATTGACTTATTATCAATAATATTTATTGATTTTGACTAAGAATGTGAGGAATATAACTGTTATTAAAGTGGGAAATTATTTATAAAATTAGATTGAAAATTATGTAAAATAATGACTTCAAAATGATTAAAAAACAGCAAATCTACAAATAACATACTCACTTCTTTTCCTACTCTCAGCTGCCAGTAATTTAGAATTAAAGTATAGATACTATTGATAAAGAAATCACACCCCAATCTATAACAAAATCAATTTAATAACTTTAAAAGAGTGCCTTATTCACAGTAAATATTCACGAATACAGTATTAGATCCAACTCAAACAGTTTAGAACATGATATTCCAAAAAAGACACTCTAATTTCATTCAACAATAAAAAATTATGTAATATTTAAGCAGATAGTAGTTGCCATCGTTTTTTCATGGTTTGAGTAACGTTACCAACGCAACTGGGAGGGATTTAAGTTCAATAAACTCACCAAATGTCCTTTAATTCTAGCAACAATAACAACAACCACTTTAACCATAAAATAATTTACAGTTGATTTTAATTGAATATATAAAGCAGCAACTTAAGGTAAAATATAATTGATATAATTAATTTTTAAAAAATATTATTTAATTTTATATAATAAATTGAATTCCGTCAGATTATATTTAAAAATATCATATAGATTAAGTTAATAACTTAAACATACAACCAGTTTTAGTTTGATAACCTATAAAAAATAGAAATTTAAATTAACGCTGCAATTCATAATGATTAATAAATATTTATTTTATTTAAATTTGACTATACAGTAGCAAATGCATATCCTTCAATTAAATTATAGCCAAGAGACTCCATTGATAATAATTAAAAGCAGTAATTGAAATAATATAACTTTAACTTAAAACTAATAAAGCACAAAGAATACCTGGAGTAGACACATTTCTAAACGCAGAAAAAATTAAGTAAATTGAGGTAGATTAGAACTGGCTGTCTGACGAACATTAAATTTAGCATTTCATCCTCAATAACCAACTCCAACTTTCATATAATTGATAGAAAAAAAAGAAATTAATAAAAAAGTTCATCAGTTGGAAAGAGACAAAATTATCAAAATTTGTTGATTAATAGAAGAGATTGTAGAGGCAAGATATATGCGGGAACTAAACCTTTGAAGAGGTTCACATCTTTAATCGGAAAGAAATCTCAAAGTCTGGAGAAACATATTGAAGACTTGATAGCTTGGCATAAAACTAAATAACTCAAGCTCTAGGAATCAGTAAGAGAAAAATCAAAGGAAAAAGAGAAGGTTATTGTGATCTAATCTCTATAACTGTGTCCAGGCACACTTAAAATCATGGAAAGACTTCAGAAAAGCGAAAGTAAAGACAGAGATCCAGATATTGATATAGGTGCAAGACTGTACTAAAATGGTTAAGATTTATTAAGTAAATGGCAGGAGCAAGTTATTGAAAATAATTGCATTAAACTAGATAGAATGATCCATTAAATCACTCCGATAGAAAAATAAAGCAAGCCTGTGTTTCTGAATATGACTTTAAGCATTAATGAATAGGAGAAGTAATTAACAATCAATAAATTTCAAGGGTTAAAGATCCCAGAGTAAAGCAATCTTAAGAAACTCCAAAATATTAAGGTAGTTCTTGAATACAAAATAAAGCAAAGTCAATAATCAAACTTAAAGCATGAGGGAAAAACTGAACTTATTCATTAAATGAAAATACAATTTATCAGCAAAGAAAGAATAAGAGAATAGAGATGAATAAGAGTTTGCTACAACAGAAAAATTAAAGCTTAATTTGAGTGACTAAAGTAACGATGGATCTCATTAAAAATTCACAATGAGAGGTGCTTTTCCAGCTTTTGATACTGTAAGATGTATAAAACATATCAAGACATAAATTAATATAAGAAATTGGAAATTCAAACATAAAATAGGTCCAGAAAACAGAGAAGCCTTGAAATAATTAATTAATAAGCAACTTTGGGCAGAACAACTGACGTTAAATTTTATAAATTAAACTTTATTGACTGTAGAGACGATCTCAGCTATCAAGAATAGTGTCACTTCAGCAAACTAAACGATGATTCCTCACTCAATAAAAGTTTCCAAAAAAACATAAAATGGCATAAATTCATTACCAAGCTATGTTCTATTGATACAAGGTTTAGTATGAGTAATAATGAGCAATCATAGACTTAATAAATTAATTTGATGTAAAATTATGACTAAAAAATCCCATGTTTATGTCACACCCTCAAAGGTAATTTAACTTGCAATAGCAATAAATACCTCAGCAAGTTCACAACCCACTGTAATAACAAATATTTAATAATTCCGATTAATTAACTTAAGAAATGTTACTTTATTAGATCGAAATGATAAAGCAAAACATTGTGAGAAATGAACATTAGTAGCGTTAAGCTTAACAAGAACTTTTAAAGTAAAACTTCTTTACTTGACAAAACTTTTCTTAAAATTCAATAACCTAGTCTAATGATTCTTAGAACTAACTTGAATTGAGGCAACTTGATAAGGCTTATAATCTCAAGTGGTCTCTGTAAAGTAAAGCAAAATCAACGGAATGGCTTTATTATCTGCAAACAGTAATTTAAACAAACTAACTGGAGCATTTAGTGATGGAGGCAGCAAGAGAACTGGTAATAATAACAGATTATTGCTGAATGAAGAGGAAGAATTGTTCAAGTACTCTTTTTCTTTTAATTATTTAATGTTGCAATATCACAACTAACTCAACTTGATGGTTGTGCAGAAACACTAGTAGCAATAAGCTGCTTAAAAATTGATAACCAAAGAATAAATTTATTAATTGTATCTATTATTATTATTGTAGTTTATCATTTTATTCTATTTGATGCTTTTAGTAACTAGGCATAAAAATTTAAAAGTAAAAGCATTTGTTAAGTTTACATTTGAAATTCATCGTAGATTACCTTCTTAATATATTCCTCCATATCTCTAGACACCTCCTTAATTTATGTATTAATTCATATTAATAATATAGTAAACAACAAAATGATTTGGTTTTTAGTGCTATGAAATTCCCCCCATAATAAATAATAATATAAATAATATAACCTTCTTAATTGATCATTAATACAGCTCATGGAACAAATCATCGGCAATGTGATAATATATTTTCCATAAAATTTATTAGCTGTATTATTTTGAATTTTCAGGAACTTCTTATACTTTTCCTTGTAAAGTGTTATATTATAAAGTGTGTAGTCATTCATCTCAATTTTGAACTTGCTTTTAGCCAAGGAATCTAAAGTTTCAGCATTAAGGCCTCCTAAATTGCAATGCCAGAAGTTAGGTAGGCATCAGTTCCTGCTTGTCTGGTAATGCCTGAATCTACCTTAGTCATCATGTTGTAGGGTACGTCTGGAGCTGTCGATGATATATCTGCAAATTATTTTGAGAAAGCGTCCACTCCACTTGTTTTGGTAGGAACTAATTTTACAATAATTATCTATGAATCTTGCTAGTGAGTTACTTATTATTTCTCAATGATTTTTGTGATGAATTAGCTTAAATTAAACTTCTGGAATTTATATCGTAATCTCCATCATAATATTCTAAGTTAAATTATATTGCCTAAGCAATCAGATATAATAGTGATAAATTCATCAGTAATTATAAATATATTTGTGGCAATCATCTTTCGAGTAAATAGTCCAATAGATTATATAAGTTTGTAATTATTAAAAACTTTACGAAAAAATTAAAGAGTAACAAAACTAGGGATCTTAGATTTAAAAAGATTACATATATGTAATATTTAAAATATGTTGATACGTTTGAGAAATATTAATTTAACAAAAAATTTGTTATTTATTAATATCCACTATACTTGAGCTAAATATAAAACAGTATTTAATAATTTGCAGATATTAATAAATTCATTTATCAATTTTCCACTTTATATTATAAATTTAAGTATTTTTTATATAAATTTTTAGGCAATTTAGTTACTGTATTTAAAATGAATACCTTCTCTCTGCATATAACTAAGAGTACAAGCACAAGATAGTTCTTTATCTTTAGCTGCTGGGTTATTGTACCTTAATTTAATCAAAACCCTAAACCCCTTAATGAGGTTTATAAGTGCTTTGATTTGTAGGGTATAGTAGAATCTTATTGGGGTTAGTAGAGAAATTTGGTTAATTTGCAATATGAGAAATGAAAATTAGCGATATTTAGGGTCTATTTATGATGAGAAATATTTAGATTTACTGCTTTAGCTTAAGTATGGTACAAGTATTAAATTAGACTAAACCAAACCTGTACTAAATTATGCAGCCTAAAGCAAAGCTCCTATACAAGAGAGCCTCACCTATTAAGTATCATTGCTTGTTAACCGTTTATCAAAATAGCTAAGGCACAGTAAAACATCCTGCAAGAATATAAAAGTTATCACAGCACCATATTGACTACCTCTGCGACTCAAAGACTTTGAAATATTGGGCACACTTTCGATTAGACTTGCGAGCTATGACGTTTCATCGCAAGTTTCTTGACATGCGTATCTCTCCATAAACCATAGCCAATATCTATAGAAGAAAAGGTATTACTTTCAAGACTGTCAACAGAGTTAAGAGAGTATATGATTTTACAGTGCCATTTTATTGTAATAATTTAAACTTTATATTGATTAAATGCATAAGTAATAAGATCAAGTTCATACACGCTGATGAATCAGTGTTTACATTCAACACTTTTATTAATAAGTCCAAGTATAAAAAGTATGATAATATAGAAATATATGACTAAAAAGTCAAGGTTGTTACTCAGACAATTTTAGCTGGTATAAGTAAAGATTCAGGCTAGAAACATATGTCATTCATCCTCGTTCTATTTAAGCGAGAACAGTATATTGAGTTCCTACTTAAGCCTAGAGATAATAACAATTACCAAGAGATTATCTTGTTTTTAATAACTTATCAGTCCATAAGATTAAGGAGTCTAAGAATGCTTATGAAGAGTTAAACATAACTCCTGTTTATAACGTTCCTTATAGTCCATAATTCACTAGAATTGAAGTCTATTGGAGATAAATCAAGACTCATTACAAGAAACTCCTGCTGTATCACCTTATCTATAGATACAGTAGACTTTATTCAGAGTAGCTGCAAGAGAGTGAGCATAGATAAGACAACAGTCTGTGCGAGAGAAGGAAGAGTGAATGTTTAAAAATAAGTTTTAGATTTAAAAGAATGAATTATATCGCATATTAAATTGACCCATAAAGGGATTCACCTTATCTTTATTTTCTTCCTCCTGTGCTGAGCTAGCACCTGTGTTTCTTCTCTTTGAGCCGCTCCTGCATCTATGATCAATTCTTTTGGCTTTTAAATATTTTTATAAAGTCTCTTGCTCACTTCATGAATAGTATATGGCTTTTTCTCTCTGTAAATTTTCCATGTATCTTCATTAAAAGTATACCACTTCCAGGTTTCCATACAAAGTTATGAATCAAAGCTTACTAGAGAGGAATGAATGATTCTTTAGCTCAGCGAGACAAGACTCGCTTATTAGTATGCATTACTTCTTTTAATCTTCAGGGGAAATAGAGTAGCGTTTTTTGTGAGCTTCTTCAATGATTTCTCTGAGATAAGTCTCTTTTAAAGTGCCAAGAACATCAAAGAAGAAGCTCTTTTTTGGAAGCATTTTAGAAAGTTGTTTCTTGGTAGGATGATAAACTACCAACTCTTCATCTTTCATCGCATCCTCGTAAGGATTGGTGACTTAAATCTTTAGGTGGTTAGGTATTTCTATCAACTTATTTTTTTTTGAAAGCTTTCTTCTCATCACATATTATCTCTTTTAAGAATGAGATTTTGGTACCTTCCATCGTTGGAAGAAATAAACCCACTATAGTATATTATTAAGTGTATGTCACGTGCTTTCCATGTTGAGTGAGGTATCGACAGAGATCTTACTTGTTTCTAAATATTGAGATCATTTCTTAAGCTTCAACTCTCTTCATAGCAGTATTCATAGACTCCATCCTTGTTCCTTCTCTTCTTATTGAATTTAAAATTTTAATATATAGATCTCTGGATCCTACTGTTAAAATCTTCGTATTAAATATAGGCATCTAATAGAAGGTCAACCTGGCAAAGATAAGTGGAGAAAGCTGACAAAAGCTGTAACAAACTTCAGAGATGGAGCTCCATTTTTATCAATATAGTTCCATTAAATTAGTACTAAACTTGTTTAAATTAATTAGCACTGGTATTATTGTTAAAATAGATAAAAATAGGAAATTTGATATAGAGAGATTAAAGAGTTAATTATAAGTCATCTTAACTGCCACTAAATAAGCATCGCTCGAATCATAATTTAATTTATCCAACTTTTAAATTTAAACTCAATTGTACATTATACATTGTACAGTTTTAATTACTTTTTTTTAATTTAATATAATAATTATGACCAAATTGTACATTATACATTGTACAGTTCTGATTTTTTTAGTTTAACATTAGTACAATAAGTTTATGCAAGATAAATAATTAGTAATAAGCAAAAAATTATTAATTACTCAATATGGTTTGTGTCATAGAATCACTCTTATTATGCCGCCGTTCTATTTATGGGCTTCCTCGAGGTCTTCCTCTGTCACATGCGTGTCTTTAACTACTGTCTTCTCCTCCTTCATCATTTCTGCCTCCCCTTCATCTTCTTATCGCTGCTTAAAGTACATTGCGAGCTAGGCCTCGTTGAATGGAAACTTTTCATCATCCTTAATCATTTCCTGACTGAATTCGGCCAGCATCATCCTTGTCTCAAATAACTTCTTGTCTATATTACTCATCTTGTCAAAAGGCAACTGGTTTGATATCGCGATGATCTAGCACTACTGAAACCTAATCATGGACTGCTTGTATTTGAGATTAACCGGGTACCCATCCCCCTCAAAGAATCTCTTTAAATCATCAATCTTTTCCTTATCGTAGAAAATGTCTCTTTTAATCTCGTCCATAATCACTAGTTAGGGTTCATACTAAGTCTTATGCGCTCTCAATGTAAAATGCTCGATTAAGTATCTTAAAATCCTCGGTTAGAAAGATTCTTCTAATGAATTTTGCCAATGTAGTCTTTCCAGTATTAGGCTCACCATAGAGCCAAACGACATTTATTTTGTCATAGCATTTTCTGAATATCACTCTATAGAGTTTATCGACTACATCAAAGTACAACATCTCCTCTAGAGCTTTTTTATCAAGTCGCACTGTTCCTAGTTATGTTGTGTGTGTTTTTACAGGAAACTGAGCAATGATTAGAATTAAGTTTGCTGAGGTGGTGGCTTGGAAATTAGCTTTTACTCAAAGCTCAAATAAGTAACCAGTTTTTTATTATTTTTCACTATTTCCTCGCACATTTAAGCATCGTCTTAATACATTTCATACATTTCCTCCACTGTGCTTATCCTGTGTGATCTAATCAAATTCTTGAACAAGTCTTATACTCTGCAAGGGGGTTCTTAATTTGAGGAAGATGAGGTTCTGTTGCTTGTATTGTTGCTTTTGCTCTGGACTTTTGAGAATGCGATGAATTCCTTAAACTATTGAAGATCCCCAAACTCTAGCTACATATGCTCATGGCTTGCAAATATTTTCCTTTGATTGACTATTTTAACAACTACTGCGAATTTAAGCTAAAGGGCACTTAGAGTTTTAAAGCCGAGATAATCTGTACCGCTAAAGTAATTCTTGCACAATCCTACTCCATCTGGCTTTAAGTGTACAGTGAGATACTATTTCGTGCAATTATTTTGCTTGCAAAGTATAATGAGGGCATGGCTAAATTTTGATGTCTTTTTCATTAGTGATTCAATTACTTAAGAATAGGTCTTACCGGCATCATCAGCTATGATCTCCAGGATAAAGAGATGGCGCTCGTTTGATCTTTAATCGTCTGTTTGAGAAGCTCTAGAATGCATCAAGCGATTGTGATTAGCTTTAGTATGGAGATGAAGCGAGACTTTATATGTAGAATTAATCTCCACCATTTATATATTTATTCCATTAGTTTTATTATAATTTCTTATTCTAATTATTTATCTTGCATACAATTATTGTACTAATGTAAAACTAAAAAAATCAGAACTGTACAATTTACAATTGTACAATTATTTGTTACGCCCTAATATTTTTAAAAATAAAAAAAAAGATCAAGAACTGTACAATGTATAATGTACAATTTGGTCATAATTATTATATTAAATTAAAAAAAAGTAATTAAAACAGTACAATGTATAATGTACAATTGAGTTTAAATTTAAAAGTTGGATAAATTAAATTATGATTCGAGTGATGCTTATTTAGTGGCAGTTAAGATGACTTATAATTAACTCTTTAATCTCTCTTTATCAAATTTCCTATTTTTATCTATTTTAACAATAAATCCGTTTAATTTTAATTGGTACTAATTTATTAGAATCAAAACTTAATAAGTTCCAAGTTTTAAACTAATGAGGTTTTAATGGAAAAGTTCCAAAATGGTTCAAAACCTAATTGGTACCAGTACCAAACTGAATTTTTTCTAAGTTTGTACCAAAATTAATAATATTAAGCATGAAATTATTAAATTTATAGAAATAAAATAAGTATAAATATGATCTCTAACACTTAAAATCAATCATTATTACTGCAGGGCTAACTACTATACAGAGTAACTATAACTAATGAGTTATTAGAGCTTTATTATATAAATTTAAATTTGAATTTAAACATGGCGGGTAATTTAAATCGAAAAGTAGTTTCTTTTAGCATTGAATAATCATAGCTAAACTTTTGCACCACTAAAAAGCCAGAAGTTATATTTTGAGAGAGAGGTAGAGCTAAGAGCTCTTCAGTTTCAATCAGAAGTTTCAAAATTGAAGTATAAACCTAGAAGGATGAGAGAAGAGAAAGGACTTTAAACGTAAATTGAATATGTTGAAGAGCTAAAAGAACAGCAACCGACTGAAAAGTTAAAACAACTTTTAATGCAATGATTGCTAAAACTCTTCTCAACTGAGTATAGCTTGAAGAATCTTAATTAAAAAATATAGTCTGGTAAAGCAAAGATATATTTTAAGCATGATAAGGTGGATGGTAGGTATTAATTCACATGCATGAAGTCTTATATTCACTCAGCAAAAGATAAAAGACACATGCAGAAGCATCATTTAAGCGATATTTAAATGTAAGATTAAGAGACCTCAAAACTTATACCTGCATAGAGAAAGTCTAATACTCTTGAATCTTAAAGAGAGTAGTAGGATAAGCTCAAGAGATAGAAACGATATTAGTCAATGAATCAACCTGCAGGCAATACATTTTTAGCATGCTTCTAAGAGAGCTATGTATATTCCTGCATTAAATGCTGTTGATCTTAGCGTTGTATATAAAACTATTTAAAAATAAACGTGCCAATCAAAGCAAAACTTATAGTAGTTGATGACTATGCATACAAGGTATATCCTTTCGGCTATCTCATTAAGAATGAACAGTATCAGAATCTAAACCCCAAAACCCTTTCAGTAGTTTGATTGAGTTTTTATTGATAAAAATAGACTATTAGTGCATACTTTATAAGGGTTTTAAAAGGGTTTATGCATGTGTTTAATGTTAAAATATTAGTAATTTAAGTGAGTATATGCGAGGTTTGGGGTTTGTTTATGACTGTGAGTAAAAAGATTTATTGTTAAAATTGCGATATGGATGTGATGAATATAGTAAATAACTCAAGCCTGTTCAGAATTGTACGTCTATAGCAAGGCTACTCCATAAATCTCCAGCAACAGTGAGGTTTCACTGTCTATTAGCATTGAATTTAAAGAGATATCACCTTAATTCTATGCCTAAGAGACCCTTAAGATTTTAGCTTAGCAGCATCATATTGAATATCTTATTAATGATAAGACTCTTAAATACTGGGCTCACTTCTCTCTGGCCTAGAGAGCTGTGATGTTTTATCGTCAATTTCCTTAGCTTCAATCTCTGCTTAATCGATAGCTAACATATATAAAAAGAATGGAATATCTTACAAGACAGTCAATCGCATTAAGAAAGCGATTGACTTTAATGTTACATTTTATAAGGATAATTTAACTTATATATTCGATTGAATGCAGGACTTAAGAGCATATATAAAGTTCATACACGCTGATGAGGCAGTATTCATTTTTTTAACTTCATATCAAGGTCTTGGTTATAAAAGATATAGCAACATAGAAGTATATTTTTAATAGGTTAAGGTTCTATACTTGGTGGAATAAGCAAAAATAATGGCCTCGAGACATATGTTATTTACCCTCAATAAAGACTGAGTAATATATAAAGTTCCGATAATAGCCCAGAGATAAGTAAGCTGACTAAGAGGTTATTCTGCTTATAGATAACATATCTTTTCATAAAACTAAAGACTCAAGGAAGAATATGAAAGATTAAACATATCACATGTATTTAATGTTCCCTACAGTTCTTAGTTCAATAGAATTGAATTATATTGGTGGTTATTGAAAAGCACTACAAGAAACTTCTGCTATATCACTTGATGCACGACTTGAAGATAGATACAGTAGATTTGATTAAGAGTGCTGCTAAAAGATTCAGCGATGATAAAGCAAAAGTATGCGCAAGAGAAGGGAGATTTTGTATTAATAAAAAGTCTTAGATTTAAACGAACGAATAAATTCACTTATTATATTAACCCGTAAAGGGAATTGCCTTCTCTTTCTTTACTTCCTCTTGAGGCTTGCTTGAGCCTATGCTTCTTCTCTTAATGCCAGCTCCTGCGTCTATGTTCATCTCGTCTGGCTTTTAGAAATCTTTGTAGACTATCTTACTCAATTCATGCTTTACCTGTAGTTTACTCTTTCACTAATTTGCTGCGCTCCTTCATCAAATATATAGCAATGCCAGGTTTTCTATAAAGTTAGAAGTCTAAGCTTACATTAAATGAAAGGATGCTTCTGTAGTTCCTAGACCCAGGTGTCGCTTATTTTTATTTCTTGCTTCTCTTTTTCTTCAGGAGAGATGCTGTAGAGTTTCTTATATAACTTCATTTAAGTAATCAGGTTTCAGAGTTGCAAGAAAACCGAAAAAGAAGTTTCTCTCTGGCAACTTATTAGAGAGCTGTAGCTTTGATGGAAGGTAGAGAGCAACATCTGGATCACTAATAGCATCGTCATAAAGATTTGTTACAGAGATTTCAGGGTAGTTAAAAATTTCAATCATCCTAATTTTATTCTACTTATAAGCTTATTTCTCTTCACTCAGTAAGGCTTTTAAGAATGAGATTTTTGTTCCTTCCTGGGTTGGCAAGAACAATCCAACTATGGTTAATATATTAGCATAAGTTAAGAAATTACCTTGCTGTACCAAGTATCTATAAAGGTCTCTTTACATCGAAATTTTCCTATAAAATCTTGAGATTAAATTCTCTTCATTTCATCATTCATAGACTACATCTTGCTTCCTCTTTCTAGAAATTTTAATGAATTTAAAATGATGGATATCCATTCTAAATTTATTAAAATCTTACTACTAAATAGGGAGGACTTTCTGGAGGTCAACCTTGAAAAGATATGTGGAGAAGCATTGAAAAACTTGCTCCAAGTTTCACAAATTAATTTAAATTTTATCAAATTATCTCCATTAAATAGCTCCTAATAATGTTTAATTATTTTAGGAGGACCTCCAAATTAAGTTCAAACTTTATTAGGAGCTAAATTTTAAGGTTAAACTTAATTAGGAGCAGATTAAATTTAAAATTTTTAATAATTTTACCTCCAAATTAAGTTCAATCTAAATTTGGAGGACCTCCTAGAGAAACAAAACTTCATTATGAGTATTTTAATTTACAAAAATGCAAAAAAATTCTCATTAAATATATCAAATTACAGTATTTTATGGTTAGAACATTTTCTTACCTCTCAGCAAAGAAACTACCAGAGTGTCTTATACTCTACTATAATAGTTTATCTCGTAGTTTTTATCATTATTATAATAAAATTTATCAGCAAACTAAAATGAGCGCTAACCTTTTGAGAAGAGCGGCATTACTTGGGTAAAGTCAATAAATATTATCATTTCACCAACAACAACAAAAAAGTTGAGACCTGAGATGCTTGCACTTAGTGGGAGCCTTCTTATGACACTTTTGACTATTCAAAATTTGAGATTGAAATATAAGTTAAGAAGGAGGTCATCAAAGAGGCTGCACAAATTGAAGTGAAGTTTAAATAACTCGACATTGAAAGTTAAATTTTACCTTTCAAAGTTGACTATTAATGCAAAGAATGCAATAAAGTTTTCCTCTACAAGTCAACTTTCAAATGTCACTTGACGATATGCCAAGTTATATCTAAAGCATTAAAAGAAAGATGGGAAGTATGTCTGTAAGTTCTGTGAGCAGCAATATTCTCATACTAGAGACCTAAAAGTGCACTTCAAAAAAAGCACAATTAAAGTTTTTTCTTTATTCATGAACCTACAGGGAATAGATTCTCTAAAAGAGAAGATCAAGAAACCCAGTGGAGTCTCTTAGAGTTGAAGTCTAGAAGTAAGTCAAAATGAATGAAGCTGTCAAGAACCTCACAGTCTTTGAGATCAATAAAATCATGGTAAAAATAGAGGCAATAAAGATTCCCATATTAAAATTTATTGACTTAGATTCTTGACTAGAAAACTACCTCACTCTTTAAGATAAATTAGAGAAGAGAGTCATTACAAATGACTAATATGATAACAAGATAAAACCTTTCAATTACTTCTTTGCTGATAAAAAGTTCTAAATGGAATTAGCTAATGAGTATTATGCAATTTAAAAGGCAAAGTTAAATGAGTGAAAGCATATCATTTAGCTTGATGCCATTTTACTTGAAAAAAATCATGTAACATTTAGACTTTCTCTTCTAGAAATGACTTACAAAGAGTTTTTTTCTGACAAAAGATGCCAAAGGTAAATTGGCTAGATAGTACAATAGATTATTAAGGGAAAAGAAGAGCTTCACAAGCTTGGTTACGTTCATAGAGACTCAAAGCCAGAAAACATCATGATGGACTTTCAACCTCTAAGGGGCCTATATTATTGATTTCAACAAGGCTGGAAGAGTAAAAGCTTTTGCTCTAAAAAATGTGCGAGGCACTTCTGGATATTTCCCTAAGAGAGGATTGGAGAGATGTGGATGTAGAATGGGATATATGGGCATGAGCAACAATTATAATAGAGAGAGAATGACAAGAAACGATTACTTTAGCTGTAAGAAAGAGAGAGAATCTAAGCAGAGAATCAAACAATATCTCGATAAATATAAATAAATGGAGGTCTCAGAATACTTGCACACTCAACTATTATCTAGCCAAGCTAAGAGAATTAACAAACAATAGAAACAATCAAACATCAACTTAGAAAGATAAAATTCAGAGAGCTGCCACAGACTCTAAGCTCATGTTTGTGTGAATAATTGAAAAAAAACTTGCTAGGTAAACTCACTTAAATTACTAATATTTATACAATAAACCCCAACATAAACCCTAATAAAGTATGCGTTAATAGTATACTTTAATCAATCAAAAACTCAATCAAACTACTGAAGGGTTTAGGAGTTTTGATTGATGAATGACATTTGTATTATAATTAATGCTTCAAGTGGAATTTGACTTTTCTTGAACTAGTGTTTTGGATCATTTCGACACTTTTTCAAAAGCCACTATAAAAATATAATTGTTCCATTTCTATAATGCTCAATTAGCAAATCGTGAATAATGATCGAAAAAGCTAAAATTTGGAATCAAGCATTTCAGGACTTGGACTATGTTTCGGCTAAAATTCATTGCTTGAGCTTAAATGAATTTAAATTCTCTACAATCTTTTATCTTTGCATTTCATTTTTTGCCGACGAGATGCTGCTCAATTTTATCAAAAGAGCGATTAGATTATTATTTGTTTTTGAAAATTAAAAGTAAAAAATTATTTGAATTTTTTACTTCTCCTACACATTATCTATTTTAAATCATTTCTAGTAAACGATATTCAATTGAGATTTATAGATGAAAACATAAGATAGTGAATAACCTCACTTTATCATATTAATTGAAGTAGTCTTCTTCAGCTGGGTAAAATATATTTAAAGAAAATCCCATCTTATACGGAAAGTTTTACTTCAAGTTAAGATAAATCAATGCTGATTAGAAGCGGTTTAGAATATAAAAGCAAACTTGATCCTCTAGAGATAAGTGAAATTTTAATTCTCATATGAAATGCGTCTACCATAGACATAACAAAGAGAGAATATTTTATTTGCGGCACTTTTCTTATAACAAAAGTCTAGTTTTGCTAAAGCGAATGATGGAAGATTAAATTCTTCTTTTGCTAGTTATTTCTTTTAATGCAAGTAAATTAAAGCAACACACTTTTATAATAAGATTATATCTATCAATGCAATTCGCTAAGAAGACTCGCTTAATTAAATAAGAACTAAAAAAATATCAATAAAGCACATGCCTCTATAGGAAAGTTTGAAAAGATATTAATTTAAGGAAGTTCAAATGAATGCAGTCTTTGCCTATTTCAACTTTGCTTGCATGACTTAATTGAGATATGAAAAGTTTACTTAATAAAAACTGAATATATTGCGTCCAATGATTTAGTTTCACACTGGCTTATCAAACTCAACTTATAAGGGAGGTTGAGAGATATACACAACGATATGCCAAGGTTATATCTCAAGAATTAAAAGAAAGATGGGATGTATGTCTGTGAGTTCTGTGAGAAGCCATATTTTCATACTAGAGACCTCAAAGTGCACTTAAAGAAAAAGTACAATTAATGTTTTGTCTTTATTTATGAACCTACAGGGAATAGATTCCTCTAAAAGAGAAGATCAAGAAATCCAGTGGAGTCTCTTAGAGTTGAAGTTAGAAGTAAGTTAAAATGGAGAAAGCAGTCAAGAACTTTCCAGTCTCTGAGATCAATAAAATCATGGTTAAAATAGAGGCAATTAAGACCTATATTAAAATTATTGACTTAGATTCTTGCTTATAAAGCTACCTCACTCTTGAAGATAAAATAGAGAAGAGAGTCATTACTGATGACTTATATGCTATAAGATATATCCTTTTAATTACTTTCTTGCTGATGACAAGTTTCAAATGGAATTTGCTAATGAGTATTATGCTCTTTAAAAGGCATAGTTAAATGAGTGCAGGCATATCATCTAGCTTGATGCTATTTTACTTGGTAAAGATCATGTTGCCTTCAGGCTTCCTTAACTAGAAATGACTTACAGAGAATTCCTATCTGACAATAGATGACATAGATAAATAAGCTAGATAGTAAAACAGATAGTTGAAGGGATTGAAGAGCTTCACAAGCTAGGTTATGTTGATAGAGACTTTAAGCCAGAGAACATCATGATGAACTTTCAGTCTCTTAGAGTTTATATTATTGACTTCAACATAGCTCAAAGAGTGCAAGCCTCTGCATAAGGAAATTTATACGGCACTCCTGGATATTTCGCAGAGAGAGAGGATTGGAGAGATGGATACACTTAATGGGATATCTGGGCTCTAGCAGTAGTAATAATAGAGAGCGACATGCCAAGAAACGATTCCTTTAGCTGCAGGGGTGAGAGAGATTCTAAGCAGAGAATCAATCAATATCTCGATAAAAATAAAATAAATGGAGGTCTCAGAGAACTTGCATACTCAACTATTATCAAGCCAAGCTAAGAGAATTAACAAACAATAGAAACAATCAAACATACTACTTAGAAAGATAAAATTCAGAGAACTGCCACAGACTCTAAGCTCATGTTTGTGTGAATAATTAAAAAAAAACTTGCTAGGTAAACTCACTTAAATTACTAATATTTAAACAATAAACCCCAACATAAACCCTAATAAGTATGCGTTAATAGTATACTTTAATCAATCAAAAACTCAATCAAACTACTGAAGGGTTTAGGAGTTTTGATTGATGAATGACATTTGTATTATAATTAATGCTTCAAGTGGAATTTGACTTTTCTTGAACTAGTGTTTTGGATCATTTCGACACTTTTTCAAAAGCCACTATAAAAATATAATTGTTCCATTTCTATAATGCTCAATTAGCAAATCGTGAATAATGATCGAAAAAGCTAAAATTTGGAATCAAGCATTTCAAGACTTGGACTATTCTTCGGCTAATATTCATTGATTGAGCTTAATTAAATTTAAATTCTCTACAATCTTTTATCTTTGCATTTCATTTTTTGCCGACGAGATGCTGCTCAATTTTATCAAAAGAGAGATTAGATTATTGTTTGTTTTTGAAAATTAAAATTAAAAATTATTTGAAATTTTTACTTCTTTCATACAGTATCTATTTTAAATCATTGCAAGTAAACGATATTCTATTGAGATTTAGAGATGAAAACATAAGATAGTGATTAACCTCACTTTATCATATTAATTGAAGTAGTCTTCTTCAAGGTGTGTAAAATATATAAAGAAGATCCCACCTTAAACGGAAAATTTTACTTCAAGTTAAAATCAATCAATGCTGATTAAAAGAGGTTTAGAATATAAAATCAAAATTGATCCTCTAGAGATAAGTGAAATTTTAATTCTCATTTGAAATGCGTCTACCATAGACATAACAAAGAGAGAATATTTTATTTGCGGCACTTTTCTTATAACAAAAGTCTAGTTTTGCTAAAGCGAATGATGGAAGATTAAATTCTTCTTTTGCTAGTTTTTTCTTTTAATGCAAGTAAATTAATGCCACACACTTTTATAATAAGATTATATCTATCAATGCAATTCGCTAAGAAGACTCGCTTAATTAAATAAGAACTAAAAGAATATCAATAAAGCACATGCTTCTATAGGAAAGTTTGAAAAGATATTAATTTAAGGAAGTTCAAATGAATGCAGTCTTTGCCTATTTCAACTTTGCTTGCATGACTTAATTGAGATATGAAAAGTTTACTTAATAAAAACTGAATATATTGCGTCCAATGATTTAGTTTCACACTGGCTTATCAAACTCAACTTATAAGGGAGGTTGAGAGATATACACAACGATATGCCAAGGTTATATCTCAAGAATTAAAAGAAAGATGGGAAGTATGTCTGTGAGTTCTGCGAGAAGCCATATTTTCATACTAGAGACCTCAAGTGCACTTAAAGAAAAAGCACAATTAAAGTTTTGTCTTTATTCATGAACCTACAGGGAATGGATTCCTCTAAAAGAGAAGATCAAGAAATCCAGTGGAGTCTCTTAGAGTTGAAGTGTAGAAGTAAGTTAAAATGAAGAAAGCAGTCAAGAACTTTCCAGTCTCTGAGATCAATAAAATCATGGTTAAAATAGAGGCAATGAAGATTCCTATATTAAAAATTATTGACTTAGATTCTTGCCTAGAAAGCTATCTCACTCTTGAAGATAAAATAGAGAAGAGAGTCATTACTGATGACTAATATGCTTACAAGATATATCCTTTCAATTACTTCCTTGCTGATGACAAGTTCCAAATGGAATTTTCTAATGAGTATTATGCTCTTTAAAAGGCAAAGTTAAATGAGTGCAGGCATATCATCTAGCTTGATGCTATTTTACTTGGTAAAGATCATGTAGCCTTCAGGCTTCCTTTACTAGAAATGACTTACAGAGAATTCTTATCTGACAATAGATGTCAGAGATAAATTAGCTAGATAGTATAGCAGATAGTTGAGGGGATTGAAGAGCTTCACAAGCTAGGTTATGTTCATAGAGACTTAAAGCCAGAGAACATCATGATGAACTTTCAGCTTCTTAGAGTTTATATTATTGACTTCAACAGAGCTCAAAGAGTGCAAGCCTCTGCATAAGGAAATGTATACGGCACTCCTGGATATTTCCCAGAGAGAGAGAGGATTGGAGAGATGGAGACACTTAATGGGATATCTGGGCTCTAGCAGTAATAATAATAGAGAGCGATATGCCAAGAAACGATTACTTTAGCTGCAGGGGTGAGAGAGATTCTAAGCAGAGAATCAAACAATATCTCGATAAAAATAAAATAAATGGAGGTCTCAGAGAACTTGCATACTCAACTATTATCAAGCCAAGCTAAGAGAATTAACAAACAATAGAAACAATCAAACATCAACTTAGAAAGATAAAATTCAGAGAGCTGCCACAGACTCTAAGCTCATGTTTGTGTGAATAATTAAAAAAATAAACTTGCTAGGTAAACTCACTTAAATTACTAATATTTATACAATAAACCCCAACATAAACCCTAATAAAGTATGCGTTAATAGTATACTTTAATCAATCAAAAACTCAATCAAACTACTGAAGGGTTTAGGAGTTTTGATTGATGAATGACATTTGTATTATAATTAATGCTTCAAGTGGAATTTGACTTTTCTTGAACTAGTGTTTTGGATCATTTCGACACTTTTTCAAAAGCCACTATAAAAATATAATTGTTCCATTTCTATAATGCTCAATTAGCAAATCGTGAATAATGATCGAAAAAGCTAAAATTTGGAATCAAGCATTTCAAGACTTGGACTATTCTTCGGCTAATATTCATTGATTGAGCTTAATTAAATTTAAATTCTCTACAATCTTTTATCTTTGCATTTCATTTTTTGCCGACGAGATGCTGCTCAATTTTATCAAAAGAGAGATTAGATTATTGTTTGTTTTTGAAAATTAAAAGTAAAAAAATTATTTGAAATTTTTACTTCTTTCATACAGTATCTATTTTAAATCATTGCAAGTAAACGATATTCTATTGAGATTTAGAGATGAAAACATAAGATAGTGATTAACCTCACTTTATCATATTAATTGAAGTAGTCTTCTTCAAGGTGTGTAAAATATATAAAGAAGATCCCACCTTAAACGGAAAATTTTACTTCAAGTTAAAA
Source organism: Oxytricha trifallax (assembly GCA_000711775.1). Classification (NCBI taxonomy): domain Eukaryota; phylum Ciliophora; class Spirotrichea; order Sporadotrichida; family Oxytrichidae; genus Oxytricha; species Oxytricha trifallax. The sequence goes on along the minus strand of ARYC01004442.1, from coordinate 6,209 downwards.
TCAATCAATGCTGATTAAAAGAGGTTTAGAATATAAAATCAAAATTGATCCTCTAGAGATAAGTGAAATTTTAATTCTCATATGAAATGCGTCTACCATAGACATAACAAAGAGAGAATATTTTATTTGCGGCACTTTTCTTATAACAAAAGTCTAGTTTTGCTAAAGCGAATGATGGAAGATTAAATTCTTCTTTTGCTAGTTTTTCCTATTAATGCAAGTAAATTAATGCCATACACTTTTATAATAAGATTATATCTATCAATGCAATTCGCTAAGAAGACTCGCTTAATTAAATAAGAACTAAAAGAATATCAATAAAGCACATGCTTCTATAGGAAAGTTTGAAAAGATATTAATTTAAGGAAGTTCAAATGAATGCAGTCTTTGCCTATTTCAACTTTGCTTGCATGACTTAATTGAGATATGAAAAGTTTACTTAATAAAAACTGAATATATTGCGTCCAATGATTTAGTTTCACACTGGCTTATCAAACTCAACTTATAAGGGAGGTTGAGAGATATACACAACGATATGCCAAGGTTATATCTCAAGAATTAAAAGAAAGATGGGAAGTATGTCTGTGAGTTCTGTGAGAAGCCATATTCTCATACTAGAGACCTCAAAGTGCACTTAAAGAAAAAGCACAATTAAAGTTTTGTCTTTATTCATGAACCTACAGGGAATAGATTCCTCTAAAAGAGAAGATCAAGAAACCCAGTGGAGTCTCTTAGAGTTGAAGTCTAGAAGTAAGTTAAAATGAAGAAAACAGTCAAGAACTTTCCAGTCTCTGAGATCAATAAAATCATGGTTAAAATAGAGGCAATGAAGATTCCCATATTAAAAATTATTGACTTAGATTCTTGCCTAGAAAGCTACCTCACTCTTGAAGATAAAAAAGAGAAGAGAGTCATTACTGATGACTAATATGCTTACAAGATATATCCTTTCAATTACTTCCTTGCTGATGACAAGTTCTAAATGGAATTTGCTAATGAATATTATGCTCTTTAAAAGGCATAGTTAAATGAGTGCAGGCATATCATCTAGCTTGATGCTATTTTACTTGGTAAAGATCATGTAGCCTTTAGGCTTCCTTTACTAGAAATGACTTACAGAGAATTCTTATCTGACAATAGATGCCAGAGATAAATTAGCTAGATAGTAAAACAGATAGTTGAGGGGATTGAAGAGCTTCACAAGCTAGGTTATGTTCATAGAGACTTAAAGCCAGAGAACATCATGATGATCTTTCAGAGTTCGAGTTTATATTATTGACTTCAACAGAGCTCAAAGAGTGCAAGCCTCTGAATAAGGAAATGTATACGGCACTCCTGGATATTTCCCAGAGAGAGAGGATTGGAGAGATGGAGACACTTAATGGGATATCTGGGCTCTAGCAGTAATAATAATAGAGAGCGACATGCCAAGAAACGATTACTTTAGCTGCAGGGGTGAGAGAGATTCTAAGCAGAGAATCAAACAATATCTCGATAAAAATAAAATAAATGGAGGTCTCAGAGAACTTGCATACTCAACTATTATCAAGCCAAGCTAAGAGAATTAACAAACAATAGAAACAATCAAACATCAACTTAGAAAGATAAAATTCAGAGAGCTGCCACAGACTCTAAGCTCATGTTTGTGTGAATAATTAAAAAAATAAACTTGCTAGGTAAACTCACTTAAATTACTAATATTTATACAATAAACCCCAACATAAACCCTAATAAAGTATGCGTTAATAGTATACTTTAATCAATCAAAAACTCAATCAAACTACTGAAGGGTTTAGGAGTTTTGATTGATGAATGACATTTGTATTATAATTAATGCTTCAAGTGGAATTTGACTTTTCTTGAACTAGTGTTTTGGATCATTTCGACACTTTTTCAAAAGCCACTATAAAAATATAATTGTTCCATTTCTATAATGCTCAATTAGCAAATCGTGAATAATGATCGAAAAAGCTAAAATTTGGAATCAAGCATTTCAAGACTTGGACTATTCTTCGGCTAATATTCATTGATTGAGCTTAATTAAATTTAAATTCTCTACAATCTTTTATCTTTGCATTTCATTTTTTGCCGACGAGATGCTGCTCAATTTTATCAAAAGAGAGATTAGATTATTGTTTGTTTTTGAAAATTAAAAGTAAAAATTATTTGAAATTTTTACTTCTTTCATACAGTATCTATTTTAAATCATTGCTAGTAAACGATATTCTATTGAGATTTAGAGATGAAAACATAAGATAGTGAATAACCTCACTTTATCATATTAATTGAAGTAGTCTTCTTCCAGCTGTGTAAAATATATAAAGAAGATCCCACCTTAAACGGAAAGTTTTACTTCAAGTTAAAATCAATCAATGCTGATTAGAAGAGGTTTAGAATATAAAATCAAACTTGATCCTCTAGAGATAAGTGAAATTTTAATTCTCATTTGAAATGCGTCTACCATAGACATAACAAAGAGAGAATATTTTATTTGCGGCACTTTTCTTATAACAAAAGTCTAGTTTTGCTAAAGCGAATGATGGAAGATTAAATTCTTCTTTTGCTAGTTATTTCTTTTAATGCAAGTAAATTAAAGCAACACACTTTTATAATAAGATTATATCTATCAATGCAATTCGCTAAGAAGACTCGCTTAATTAAATAAGAACTAAAAAAATATCAATAAAGCACATGCCTCTATAGGAAAGTTTGAAAAGATATTAATTTAAGGAAGTTCAAATGAATGCAGTCTTTGCCTATTTCAACTTTGCTTGCATGACTTAATTGAGATATGAAAAGTTTACTTAATAAAAACTGAATATATTGCGTCCAATGATTTAGTTTCACACTGGCTTATCAAACTCAACTTATAAGGGAGGTTGAGAGATATACACAACGATATGCCAAGGTTATATCTCAAGAATTAAAAGAAAGATGGGAAGTATGTCTGTGAGTTCTGTGAGAAGCCATATTTTCATACTAGAGACCTCAAGTCACTTAAAGAAAAGCACAATTAAAGTTTTGTCTTTATTTATGAACCTACAGGGAATAGATTCCTCTAAAAGAGAAGATCAAGAAACCCAGTGGAGTCTCTTAGAGTTGAAGTCTAGAATTAAGTTAAAATGGAGAAAGCAGTTAAGAACTTTCCAGTCTCTGAGATCAATAAAATCATGGTTAAAATAGAGGCAATGAAGATTCCTATATTAAAAATTATTGACTTAGATTCTTGCTTAGAAAGCTACCTCACTCTTTAGATAAAATAGAGAAGAGAGTCATTACTGATGACTAATATGCTTACAAGATATATCCTTTCAATTACTTTTTGCTGATGGCAAGTTCTAAATGGATTTTGCTAATGAGTATTATGCTCTTTAAAAGGCTTAGTTCAATGAGTGCAGGCATATCATCTAGCTTGATGCTATTTTACTTGGTAAAGATCATGTTGCCTTCAGGCTTCCTTTACTAGAAATGACTTACAGAGAATTCTTATCTGACAATAGATGTCATAGATAAATTAGCTAGATAGTATAGCAGATAGTTGAGGGGATTGAAGAGGTTCACAAGCTAGGTTATGTTGATAGAGACTTTAAGCCAGAGAACATCATGATGAACTTCAGTTATATTATTGACTTCAACAGAGCTAAAGAGTGCAAGCCTTTGCATAAGGAGTGTATACGGCACTCCTGGATATTTCCTAGAGAGAGAGGATTGGAGAGATGGAGACACTTATGGGATATCTGGGCTCTAGCAGTAATAATGATAGAGAGCTACATGCCAAGAAACGATTACTTTAGCTGCAGGGGTGAGAGAGATTCTAGGCAGATAATCAAACAATATCTCGATAAAAAAATAAATGGAGGTCTCAGAGAACTTGCATACTCAACTATTATCAAGGCAAGCTAAGAGAATTAACAAACAATAGAAACAATTAAACATCAACTTAGAAAGATAAAACTCAGAGAGCTGCCACAGACTCTAAGCTCATGTTTGTGTGAATAATTGAAAAAAAACTTGCTAGGTAAACTCACTTAAATTACTAATATTTATACAATAAACCCCAACATAAACCCTAATAAAGTATGCGTTAATAGTATACTTTAATCAATCAAAAACTCAATCAAACTACTGAAGGGTTTAGGAGTTTTGATTGATGAATGACATTTGTATTATAATTAATGCTTCAAGTGAATTTGACTTTTCTTGAATTAGTGTTTTGGATCATTTCGACACTTTTTCAAAAGCCACTATAAAAATATAATTGTTCCATTTTTATAATGCTCAATTAGCAAATCGTGAATAATGATCGAAAAAGCTAAAATTTGGAATCAAGCATTTCAGGACTTGGACTATTTTTCGGCTAATATTCATTGCTTGAGCTTAATTGAATTTAAATTCTCTACAATCTTTTATCTTTGCATTTCATTTTTTGCCGACGAGATGCTGCTCAATTTTATCAAAAGAGCGATTAGATTATTGTTTGTTTTTGAAAATTAAAAGTAAATTATTTGAAATTTTTACTTCTTTCATACAGTATCTATTTTAAATCATTGCAAGTAAACGATATTCTATTGAGATTTAGAGATGAAAACATAAGATAGTGATTAACCTCACTTTATCATATTAATTGAAGTAGTCTTCTTCAAGGTGTGTAAAATATATAAAGAAGATCCCACCTTAAACGGAAAGTTTTACTTCAAGTTAAAATCAATCAATGCTGATTAGAAGAGGTTTAGAATATAAAATCAAACTTGATCCTCTAGAGATAAGTGAAATTTTAATTCTCATTTGAAATGCGTCTACCATAGACATAACAAAGAGAGAATATTTTATTTGCGGCACTTTTCTTATAACAAAAGTCTAGTTTTGCTAAAGCGAATGATGGAAGATTAAATTCTTCTTTTGCTAGTTATTTCTTTTAATGCAAGTAAATTAAAGCAACACACTTTTATAATAAGATTATATCTATCAATGCAATTCGCTAAGAAGACTCGCTTAATTAAATAAGAACTAAAAGAATATCACTAAAGCACATGCTTCTATAGGAAAGTTTGAAAAGATATTAATTTAAGGAAGTTCAAATGAATGCAGTCTTTGCCTATTTCAACTTTGCTTGCATGACTTAATTGAGATATGAAAATTTTACTTAATAAAAACTGAATATATTGCGTCCAATGATTTAGTTTCACACTGGCTTATCTAACTCAACTTATAAGGGAGGTTGAGAGATATACACAACGATATGCCAAGGTTATATCTCAAGAATTAAAAGAAGATGGGATGTATGTCTGTGAGTTCTGTGAGAAGCCATATTTTCATACTAGAGACCTCAAGTCACTTAAAGAAAAGCACAATTAAAGTTTTGTCTTTATTTATGAACCTACAGGGAATAGATTCCTCTAAAAGAGAAGATCAAGAAACCCAGTGGAGTCCTTAGAGTTGAAGTCTAGAAGTAAGTTAAAATGAAGAAGCAGTCAAGAACTTTCCGGTCTCTGAGATCAATAAAATTATGGTTAAAATAGAGGCAATGAAGATTCCTATCTTAAAAATTATTGACTTTGATTCTTGCCTAGAAAGCTATCTCACTCTTTAGATAAAATAGAGAAGAGAGTCATTACTGATGACTAGTATGCTTATAAGTTATATCCTTTCAATTTCTTCTTGCTGATGGCAAGTTCTAAATGGAATTTGCTAATTAGTATTATGCTCTTTAAAAGGCATAGTTAAATGAGTGCAGGCATATCATCTAGCTTATGCTATTTTACTTGGTAAAGATCATGTTGCCTTCAGGCTTCCTTAACTAGAAATGACTTACAGAGAATTCCTATCTGACAATAGATGTCATAGATAAATTAGCTAGATAGTAAATCAGATAGTTGAAGGGATTGAAGAGCTTCACAAGCTAGGTTATGTTGATAGAGACTTTAAGCCAGAGAACATCATGATTGAACTTTCAGCCTCTTAGAGTTTATATTATTAACATCAACAGAGCTCAAAGAGTGCAAATCCCTGCATAAGGAAAAGTTTACGGCACTCCTGGATATTTCCGAGAGAGAGGATTGGAGAGATGGAGGCACTTAATGGGATATCTGCAGGGTAAGAGAGAATCTAAGCAGAGAATCAAACAATATCTCTATAAATATAAATAAATGGAGGTCTCAGAAAACTTGCATACTCAACTATTATCTAGCCAAGCTAAGAGAATTAACAAA
>ARYC01004440.1:0-39694 GCA_000711775.1 Oxytricha trifallax | reverse complement strand
ATGTCTGTGAGTTCTGTGAGAAGCCATATTCTCATACTAGAGACCTTAAAATGCACTTAAAGAAAAAGCATAATCAAAGTTTTGTCTTTATTCATGAACCTACAGGGAATAGATTCCTCAAAAAAGAATATCAAGAAACCCAGTGGAGTCTCTTAGAGTTGAATTGTAGAAGTAAGTCAAAATGAAGAAAGCAGTCAAGAACTTTCCAGTCTCTGAGATCAATAAAATCATGGTTAAAATAGAGGCAATGAAGATTCCTATATTAAAAATTATTGACTTAGATTCTTGCCTAGAAAGCTACCTCACTCTTTAGATAAAATAGAGAAGAGAGTCATTACTGATGACTAATATGCTTACAAGATATATCCTTTCAATTACTTTCTTGCTGATGACAAGTTTCAAATGGAATTTGCTAATGAGTATTATGCTCTTTAAAAGGCAAAGTTAAATGAGTGTAGGTATATCATCTAGCTTGATGCTATTTTGCTTGGTAAAGATCATGTAGCTTCCTTTACTTGAAGTGACTTACAGAGAATTCTTATCTGACAATAGATGTCAGAGATAAGTTAGCTAGATAGTATAGCAGATAGTTGAGGGGTTGAAGAGCTTCACAAGCTAGGTTATGTTCATTGAGACTTAATGCCAGAGAACATCATGATGAACTTTCAGCCTCTTAGAGTTTATATTATTGACTTCAATAGAGCTCAAAGAGTGCAAGCCTCTGCATAAGGAAATGTATACGGCACTCCTGTATATTTCCCAGAGCGAGATGATTGGAGAGATGGAGACACTTAATGGGATATCTGGGCTCTAGCAGTAATAATTATAGAGAGCGACATGCCAAGAAACGATTACTTTAGCTGCAGAGGTGAGAGAGATTCTAAGCAGAGAATCAAACAATATCTCGATAAAAATAAAATAAATGGAGGTCTCAGAGAACTTGCATACTCAACTATTATCAAGCCAAGCTAAGAGAATTAACAAACAATAGAAACAATCAAACATCAACTTAGAAAGATAAAATTCAGAGAACTGCCACATGACTCTAAGCTTATGTTTGTGTGAAATATTTTAAAAACTCGCTTGTTATACTCACTTAAAATACTAATATTTAAACATTAAACCCCTACATAAACCCTATTAAAACCCTAATAAAGTATGCGCTAATAGTCTACTTTTATCAATCAAAAACTCAATCAAACTACTGAAAGGGTTTTGGGGTTTTGAATGATTAGAAGTTCTAATTTTTATTAATAATATAGGAAATTGATCAAATATCAACTATTAGTATAATTATGATCTAATTTTTACTTAGAATTTGAATATAAGGAACTAATTAGTAACATGTAACTGGTAGTAAATTATAATAAATAATTTATCTACACTATAAAAGTGCCAAAATCTAAATATTTTGCTTCCTCAAACAATTTATTAATTATACCAACAGAAAATAGAGCTTAAACTTTTGATTCACCTATAAATTAATTTGTTTGTAGATTTTGAGAATTATTAGAATTGATAACTACCATCATTTTAATATTATAAAAATTGATTTTATTTCTCAAAATTAAGTTTATTCCCACATTAATTAAAAGTTATAAAATAAGTTTTTACCTCTGATTATTTTTATAAAATTAAGAATCATGCATCTTTAATTAGTAATTTTAGGGATAATCTCTCTTTCATTTAAGACGAATTGATTAAAAATTGAAATTTAATCTATTAAAATAGCCTTTTCAAAAGAATTAAAAACATAATTTTAACTGTAAAACTTTTTATTGGCTCGAAATATTAAATATAAAATTCAAAAAATCAGAGATAAAAATAAATTAACAAGTAAATATTATAATTACTAAGATATTAACAATATTAATTTAATGAGGGTTCAAGATTTAAATATCAAATGAGATTAACCAATGAATGAGAATATATAGATAAAACCCTTTATTATCTAAAAGAAATATGTTAAAGGTAAAAACTTATTAGAATATTTTGAATTTGATTCTAAATCTATATCTATTTAAGCAATAAGCAGAGACAAACAAAATTAAATTAAATTGGTATAAAAAAAAGGATTAATATATGATATTTCTGGATTATTATTGAAATAAAAATGCAATATTGCATCATAAACTATTAATTTTTATCTCGAAAATTATTAATTCCTAATTTTTTTTTGTTATTATATTTGCCTCTATTTCTCATGATTGTGTGAAATTTTGTTTATAAATACAGCTTCATACTCAGTCTAAATAGATTTATGATTTAAAATAAAGACAATTTAACTCAAGATTTAATTCTGAAATTTATAAATTCCTGGTCAATTATAAATTTGACAGGTCTGTTTCATTGACTTAAAAAATTGAATGTTCTTAATCTTTCATTTTATAATAAATTTTAAACATTGGTCTACTAAACTGTTGCTAAATCTAGTTTGTATAGTCCTTAATGGATTCTCTGGCTTTTATCAATTTTATTTTTGTTGTAATCTCAGAAATTTGTAATTGAAGGGGAAATGCCTGATTGAGAATATTAAACTACTTTATTTGTTGTGTTACTAGTATCTTTCTTATATGTTTACCCATAATCTTTGTGTTATTAGCTGCTATATAATTATAATGTATATTACATGAAAAAAAATAAACCGTTTTCCAAGAGCGTTTGACTTTTATAGAAATAAAAATATTTAATAGTAAAATTCTCTATTAAATGTAATTTCTAGATGAAAGAAATACATAAAAGATAAATTTGAATTTGAATAAGGTGGCTGGAGAAATTAAATCTTAATTTGAATTAGTTCTTAATTATTATTAATATTTGGTTGCTTTAAGATTAATCACATTAGACTTAATATATATATATATAGGGCCTTCACAATTTAACAAGCAGCCAAATTTAAAGACTATTAGTAGTATGATTAGTATTAATAAATAATCTGAGTTAAATTTTATTCCTAACTGTCAAACATGGAGACTCTATTGCCTAGCTTTGTAACCCCACATGATGAGACATTGAGGAGCACCCCTAAACAGCCGAGGGCAGCTGTCGCCTATCAAGGATAGTCAGCAGGGTCCTCAGCAGGCAACAGTGTATGGGAAGAAGAGGGTAGAAGCATAAACGTATTTGCCATTTACTGTAACACCATTACAAGCGTCAACATCGCAAGGCAAAGAGCTCCAGTGACCTTGTATGGTCCTACAATGATGTGCCCATCTCTAGCGATACCAACGATACTTGGGACTCTTTGAATGGTTGGAATGCTAGTGTTGGCGTATTTTAAGTAGTCCTTCGTGCGTTGTGAGTTAGAACCACATGATGTAGCAACTTGATTTGAACTAATACTGTTGGTGTAAACGCAAGGACTGAAAGATTGGTAGTGATAGAAAGTCTAGTATTCGCAGCTGCCTAAGCATTCAGTCAAAATAGAGAAAAAAAAAGTAAATTTAATAATTCTTAAAATAAAAAATAATATAAATAAATCACTTTCAAAACATTATTTTAATTATTTTTAATAAATTTGTTTGATTTATATATTATTATATTTAAAATGGGAGCAAGTGATAAATATTATATTTTTACTACTTGCGCCCATTTTTATTATATTTAAAATTTATAATTTTTATTTTAATTGTTTTATTTTAAATTTATTTTTATTTATCAAATTACTTTATTACTAATATAAAATGAAGTTTATTCACTTTTTTATATATGAGTGAAATAATTAATTTTATACATTGAAGATTTTTAATTTTAAAGATTTTTTACTTTTATTAGTAAATTATTTGATAATTATTTATGTTTTTACTTATGAATAATTAAACTTAATATAGGTTAAAAACAAACTTCATTTCTATAATTCAAAATAAATAAACTTATTTGAAAATATAAATAAAAAATTTTAATATAAAAAACAGGCTGCATTAGCAAAAATAAATAATCTTTAATAGTTAAATTCACAATGATAAATAATTTTATTGTTTATGCTGTAGATTTCTAATAAATATTTAAAAAAACGTTTTAAGTATATATAATATAAGTTCCTTTATATTTAAGGATTTGTATATTCACAATTTTCTTACTATTTTGACTGATTAATCAACTTCAACTCTCTTGTCATCTGAGCTTGCTCCCCTTGAGGCGAAGAATACATAGAGAATACCTAAATTGCCAGAGTGGATGGGAACGTCATTGGTAGTAATGTTGAAGAGACTAGAGCTAGCAGTAGAGTGCCTCAGGAATCCTTTGCTTGCTTAATGGTAAGACCTTTTAGATTAATAGAAGTTGATTAGATACACGAGAAATCGCAAAGCCCCAACCGCTAGTACTAAGAGGAAGGACAGGGAGCCAATAGAGGAAAGTGACCTTATATTAGCTGGCAATCACTTGCTTGTCAAGAGCGCTTCAACCATAGTGCAGCCAATGAGATGACATGTGCAAAGACGCCTGGGCAAAACAGATGGGTGGTCAGGTAAAACATGATGCTCGATTATCTCGGTCCTGGGGATAGCGCGTGCTGATTAATGTGGTGCCACTGGTTAGTCCCCCTTGTAAGGAAAAATGGGGTTTTTGTTTGCAATACTGAAAACCTGTACATGCCGAAATATGCCAAGAAATCCATCACGCATTGTCTTAGCTAGAACCAGGTGTATATGCTTTCTTTGCTTGCCAGGCTTTTAGCTGGGAAAATCTGGTATTTGACATCGTGGTTGTATTAAGGTATTGAGAAGAGCACCTACAGATTTCATCATTAAGAATCTTCTTTGAAAAATCTACATACCCTGTGATGGCAAAGAGATAATTTTAGAACAAAAACATTGAAGAAGCAAGGGTATCAAATGTTGTATATAATGAAAAGTCCCACTCAAGTGAACAGATGCTAAACTGAATATACCTTGCAATAAAAGGAAGAGAGATTTTGCCAAGAACTGCAAAAAGAATAAATACATTAGTAGACTTTTAATGAGCTCCTGCAAACAATCCTATTTCTCTTTTATAGAACTAAATTCCCATGGTACTCTTTATCTCTTAGGTTTATTATTGAAATATTCTTCTAGCTATGTAGCCCGAACACATCATAGTCATGGTTGTATATATCTAATTTTTCCTCATTCCCGATAATAAATTATCATTGATTGGGTTTTGTAATTGTTTTTCAATTTGCCTATTTTTCACAATCTATTATCTCTCAGGAATATCATGATTTAATTTAGTTAGTTAGTTAGTTAGTTAATGAGTAATCTCAAATTAAATTTAATATTTCACTTATTAATACTAAAATCAAACCATCAATCTTAGTAGTGACGTTTAGGTATATGAGGGAGTCGACTTGTCTATCCGTGACGTATTTCGTCGTGAAGACCAAAAACTCCGAAAAAACACCTTGCTTCCCATTCCACATCACTCCAAACCGAGATGCATCCGAAGTAAGAGCCCATATTGTTAATGCATTTCTGCACTAACGGTGGGGAGTACTTCCCGCAGAGCTCTGCTTCCTGTAAACAATGAAAAAGAGGGTGGTGAAAACTCTTACCAAGTCCCACTCCTGCTGAGAATGTAGTCTCTGTCCTTTGGCTATGGTAGCCTCATAACCAAATTTGGTTTGGGAGAAAATATCTTTTCGTTGACTTCCCTGGTTTTCATCTTCTCATTGTTGAAAGCTGAGCCCCACCTTCATCCTACTCCTTACTACCTAGGAAACTGAACTCACGTCAGGTAGCTCATCATTTGCAGGGAAATCCTGAACGTGCAGTCAACTCGAGGAGTTTAGGAACTGACAGATCGAACCCCGCCGACTGGCCCCTAATGCGTTGAACCCAGCAACCCCCGCCTACCCTCAGCAGGCCTTTGTATAGTAGAAAGTTCTATTAGAAAGTCCTGAGTGAGATTGGTACCTCACCCAGCAATTACTTTCTAATTTAATAATTTTATGATTTATGCTTTAATTTAATAAATAAGCAATCAACTATTTTATTTCAATAAAGGTTTAATTGGCTATATGATAATATTAAGATGAAAAAATTATTGAATTTTGTTATTAAATAATATAATTCTCATGACTTATATATGATTGTTTCTAACAAAAATTTCAAATATCTAAAGAATAAATGATATGGTTTAATCAAATAAATAATCTTGCTTAACCCTTAATTTATTATGATAAGATAAAAATAATGAATTTACTCTAAACTAAAATTAAGAATAGAAAAATTAATTATTACATATGAAAAAAATGTTTATTTGACTAATCTTGATTGTTATTAAAATTGCTCTAAGAGCAAAAAATCCAATAAAAGAATACAATAAATTTTATGATCAGCTAGGTAATTAATGATTCAAAATTAAAATCATTATTTAATTAGATGATCCCTAAAATAACCACTTATAAAGTTAATCTTAAGAACGAAGAATATCCAGAAAAGATAATGAATAATACTTTAAATTTACATATTGATCTAAAATTGATTTGTAAATAATTTAATAAAGTCGAAATCAAGCATATAATGATTTATTTTAATTTCCTTGAATAAAAAATTGTTAGCTCAAAATAATAGTATCAAAAGACACCTACAGATATAAGTGCTGTTTAATATATATTTTTGAAGCCATTTAACTTAATGTTAAAATATAGCTAATAAAACTGATCTATCCAAAATTAAACTAAAATTGCTTGAGTTTTTAATTTAATGTAGAGAGTAAATATAAACTGATAAATAATTGATTTCACATATGAAATTAAAATAGTGAAATTTACATCTGGAGTTATATTTTGATTAGCAGACTGACTTAGATGCTTGATGAATTGATTTACAAAGTAGTGTTAAATAAGTCTAAGAGCTTGTTAAAGACTTGGCTTGAATTAAAAATTGCAAAGAGAATTAAATAACAAGCATTCAGCTTATAAAGATAATAAACCTTACAATTTTAATTCGATGTATTTAACTAAATTATAAAAATAAATATAAATGTCTATTATAAGCAATTAAGATATTTCCAAGTTTGATGATAGCAGGCTCACGCAATCATATAATAATAAAATTAGGCTGGCTTAATTATTAGTTGTGCAGCATAATAGCATCTCTATAGTAAAATGTGTTGATTTTAATTCGAGGGCATATTTTATTGAGGAGAGGTTTCCAATCAAACTCAAATTAACTCTCTTACATGATTAAATAAATAGTACCACAAATTGAAAAGTCCAGCTACTTTTGAATTTCTATTTAAATAGTCCATTTATAAATTAAAAAGATTTTTAATTCTCACTAAATTACTAAATATTTTAATTCTAGTTGAGCAATAATATGTTGAAAAACAGCATAATCTCTTATGTCATAAACCTTTAAAAGAAAGTATTTAAAAGATCATCAAGCATAGCAATCCCAATTGAATGAGATTAAACTAGCAGGCGCTAATTTAAAGGCACTTACTTCTATATTAATGAGAGATATTTAGATTAAGAGTTATTTCTCATTAAATAAGCGAGCGATTAAACATAATGAGTCAGCTTTTAAATCAGAAATATCAAATTATTATTAAATTATATAATAATATATTCATTATAAAGACCTTTGTAAAGCTTATTTGTTAATGAGATATCTACCAAGAAAGAAATGCTCATATAATAATGATCGGTAAAAGGAGTACATTTTTTAATTGTCCCTAAAAGATATTCTTCTTATTATTATTGATAAAAAACAAAACATTAGGAAATTATATATGTAAAATAAAAAGTATCAGTCATAAATTTGATAATTAGAAAATATAAGTATAAATATGAACATGATAATGCGAATTATCATAGTATAATTATTGATTTTTCTAACTAATATATAAACTAACTGCGATTAATTAATATACGCATGTATATTTTTTTATTAATTTCCTAAAACCTTGTGTTTTAGCTGACATGTAATTTGTCATTTGTGATAGTGTAACATTATATACAACGAGTAATAGGTCAAAACTAAAAATACAGCCGTATCGTTGTCATTTTCATGCGCATTTTTAAATACTTTTGGCTCATGTTTTCATCATAAATTTGTCTTGCTATTCAAAAACCTAAGTGAAAAAATCAAAATACCTAGTAAATTATATGTTAAATATATCAAATGTGATAAGTGAAAACAAAAATAGTTCTTACCAGGAGTTGTATTTAAAGAGCATATTCTCTCATTTTCATTATTATTAAAGAATTATGATTATATTTTCTGTTATAAATTAATTTGAATTATTCTTTTTATCTTAAAAATTCATGCATAATACCGATATTACTGCTGACATAATTTGAAGGAGTAGTAGACCTTGACAGCTATCTTTCTCTGATGAAATATCTGTTTAATTATACAAATCATTAATAAGTAATCTAAGAGACAGACGCCTTCTAGTGTTAATTATATATCTATGAGGCAATATTGTGATCTAGAGTGAGATCCTCTTTGTTCAATGCGATCTAGCTTGACCAAGGAGTAATCTTAAATATCTTCTTTGTGGTTGATATGAAGATATGTCTCAAGAAAATGATGGGAGAGACAATGATTATGCTTGTACTTTTCAGGTTTAATAAATTCATCAAATGTATCTTGGAAAATAGGTTCACTCATACAATTTAGTTTATTAAGTTGTTAGAAACATTTATGATAATAATAATTTATAAAACTTAAAAAGAAGTGAAATTTAAATTAATTTTGGTTAATAATTTATAAATAGAATTAGAGATAATAAAATAAAAAGTTTGAATGAAAACTTCTACAAACCCCAATCAGCACTAATGCAAAAGAATGAGTTTAAAACTATATTAGTATAATGATTTTTAATTACTCAAAAAAGTCAAACCATGAAAGTTGAATAAGATAAATGTTGGAAATAATAAGAAAATATTTTAATACTATTGGTTTTTTATTAAAATATATATCTGAATTGCTCTCTAATGTTCTCTTTCATGTTTGTGCAAAAAACGATACCTCCCTATTGAGCTGGGCTAGGTGTTTGTAGAATGGATTACAAATCTTACAATTCTTAGTTTGGGTATGAGTGAGTCTTGCTGTTGCACTCACTGCCTCTGGTCTGTTTGTCGTACCCCACCAGTTGCTGTTACAAAAGCTTGATCTTGATAGAAGAAGTGATACTCGCCATCCAATGTCATACCATCGCAACGCACCTTAAGTGTATCTCTTTGCTAGAGAAAAATGAACGAATGACTTTACTTAACACTTAATAGTCAGTAGAGAGGTTGTCGTAGAAACTACTCTATTTTCACATCTTTACCGAGTTAATACTGTTATAATGAATTTTTCATCATGGGGCCTTCAGCTTTTTCATGATATCATCAAATTTTCGCAAGGATCTCTTGGTTTTGATTTGATTATAGTATTTGAAGATCTTTCCAAGCATTCATGAAACTTTCTTATGTGCTCTGCTACTGTTGGGTGACCCTATTTCTAAATTATAATATTTTTAATTAATTGTCTTTTTATTTAATTTAATTTATCTAGTCTTACATAAAATTCAACTTTTGATTTAAATAATTAAATGATTAAATATTAAAACTATGAAACATTTTGGCATTCTATACCTCGACTTAATTGGCTCCAAATGACAAATAAATAGGCTATTTTGATGGCTCTCTTGATTCAAGGAGAGTACCCCAAGGAGAGCGACATTGTATTTACCTCCAGGTGAAGATGGAGATGATTTAGTATTGCCTATATCTATATATTATATTTATAATAATTAAGTTTAATAAATTAATTCTTAAAATCTATGATTTAAACCTAAAATAATTACCATCATTAAATCTCCTAAAGATTAAGATGCTTGAGGGTATCTACTAGAGAATATGTGAATGCACCTATATACACTTTTGAGCTAAGCAAGAATGAATTCCACGTTGTCTCTTGTTTCTTTATGATATTCTTGCAGGAATATATCTAATTTACTAACCGAAATCGACTGAAGAGTACTATGCCATGTGTACCTCGTCATTATTCATCAATGGTCAATTATCTTGATTAGCCTTTTGAGATCAGCTTGTCATCATTCTCGAGCTGCATTACTTGGGGGGTCTAAGTCGGTGGCAGAAATTTTTCGAAATACAGTCGGTGGCAGATAATTTTTCGAAAACCTAAGTCGGTGGCAACATTAATTTCTCAAAATTCACCAAAATCCTAAGTCGGTGGCATAATAAAATTATTTTCTTTTTCCAATTGGGAATCAATAAGTACCTCAATATATATGAAAATTTTATCACAGAAAATTAATCAATCTCCATCATAACAACTAAGACATTTGACGGACACAGTATAACATATAAAATAAATTAGAATTCATAAATAATTTGTATCCCTTTATCAAATAATTTTAAATAAAAATATAACTATATAAATATCAATGAAATATTATCAGATTGGAAAATAATGATATTTTGAAAAAATTAAAATCCAAGTATGTTATACACTAATTGTCAATGTGATAATATTTCATTGATATTTATATAGTTATATTTTTATTTCCGTCAAATGTATAAGTTGTTATGATGGAGATTGATTAACTTTCTGTGATAAAATTTTCATATATATTGAGGTACTTATTGATTCCCAATTGGAAAAAGAAAAAGATTTTATTATGCCACCGACTTAGGATTTTGGTGAATTTTGAAAAATTAATGTTGCCACCGACTTAGGTTTTCGAAAAATTTCTGCCACCGACTTAGACCCCCCCCCCCATTACTTTAAGCATCCTTTACAAGGAAGGTAGAATCTACATCATGACACAAGACATCGCTAGATAGAAGTGGACTCTTCTCCAAATTGCGTGGAAGCTTATCAAACTGTCCTTACTAACGAAATTGGTTTTCCCATATGCTATTTCGATTTCATTTATTAAAATCGAAGTAAAATTTGTAGATTGATTAAATTAATTAAAAAGTCAATTCTATATTAATAATTAGACTTAAGTTTTCAAATCCTGTAATGTAGAAAGACTAACAAAAGTTTTAGAAATATACTTTAAAATAAATCTCTCAAATTTTGGTAGTGCTTTTTCATCAATTAAACTCTTAACAATATGTTAAAAGTTATTAGAAGTCTTCTTTAACTTATAAAAAGTTTTGCCCGGTAATATCTGAACTAGAATAATTAATAAAGAATACACATCCTATCTAAAGTTCCCATTTTCTATGTCTTCATGATTCAGTTAATCTTGATAAAGCGTCACTGGCATTTAGGATACATCCAACTTTACATTTATAAAAGTTGAGTATTAATAGTTTGTAATCAAAACTTTCAAATTTTTATCATTCTAGACTTTAATAGTTTAGGGGATTAATATCTATGAACTATTCCTGCTGAATGTAATTCCTAAACAGCCTCTATTGAGTGAATAATAATTTTTAAACTTTCTTCTCTGTTTTGTTGAAAAATGAATTAGCCCAAAGAACACTTCCAATCTAGCTTTTCAATTTTAGTACTTTGTTGTCATAAGAAATTACTACTAATCAATCCTAACTTGAGGCATCTTGTACATTTCTTAAAAAAGATAGCATTTTGAACTCAGGCCACAGCTAAGTGACTTAGTTAAAATTTTGATTTATTTCTTCAAAAATATAATCTGTTTATTTTCCTTTAGCTTAATTAAATGCTACTTCATCATTTGTAAGAATTTATTAATCTCTAAAATTCTAAAGTATCATCTAAATCTCATTCTTAATAATAGTGTTTAGATTTACTGTAAAACTAAACCTTGCATTTTCATAAGTATAAATAATTATATTTTTAGGAAAGGCTGTGATTGTGTCTATATATTAAACACTAAAATCTTCACTTTAATTTATCAAAATATGTTGTTAATCTTTAGACAAGTCCCTCTCTTAAGAGTGACCATTATTGATACTATTTATTTTAAGTTTTTTATCATGCTCTATCCTTTTAGTATTTTTCTCGAATTATTTCAAAACCTAAACAATTATTTTTTAATTTTAAACTTACAATTTGGATGTAGCCGTTTTGTTTAAGTTCCTCTATCTTATGTGAGTTTAAGTGTTCCAAAAATAGCTCTTTTGATTTGTAAGCCTTTAATTCATTCTATGAAATGCAAACTTAACATCTATATATGTTTTTCGACCTACTGGTAAGTCGGTAACCAGCCCGACCAATTCCGGTACCCCGGAGGGTTCGAAACCGTAGTAGCACCTGGTTTTTCAGGATAAGTCTCGGATCTGAGGAGTTACTCAGAATACGTCAGGCAAGGTATAGGGGGACCACGCCAAAAAAATAAAAATCGACCGAAATGGACTTAAGTCGTGTTAAAACTAAAGTCCCCATCACATGCCTATCACAGGGAGTAACTGTCCTCTCAGGGGCTGTGATGCTACGACTAGGATTGTCCGCCCAGAGTCCGTAATGAGTCTACTGTGCTTGGAAAAGGGACCCTGTATCCCAGAAGAAAAACTAAGCACGGGTAAAAATACTGTGGATTTTCCCTGTGAGCTAACTAGCCGGGGTTTTTAGAAACAGATAACTAAGAGAGGAAGAGCAAAAATCAGCCAAACAGGAACATAAACATCCCCGGAAGGGGCAATTGGAAGTTTCACTGAGTGAGATAACCTGGGGTTTGGGCCAATGCAGAAATGTCCTTACTACAAAGTACATAGGAATTCAGAAGTCAGGTGTTAGTCCGAGAGTACTTTGAAAGGTTTGATGTTAAATCCATATAAACGGTTGATAACCTCCCGTAAATTAATTCAGTGGCTAAAAATCATCATCATCAACATCTATATATTCCTCCTTTTTTAAGTTAAATTAATTTCCCATTGCTCCTATTGTGAGTTTTTTAGTGTCATTTCAATTTGATCCCAGTTTAAACGTTTTTGCACAATAAGCATTCATATAGATTTGTGGGGTTTTTTTTGCTTGTTGGTTGCTTTTGCAGTTCTTCGAACTTACCATTTGATAAAGAACAATAAATATCTTGAATACTATTTGTTGACAGTCATCTGTTGATTTAAATAATACTCTTCATTATTTTATTTACCACTACTTTAATTAGAGGACTCATTTTTATCTAAAAATCTTCACTCGAATCAAGATCAGAAGAAAGTGAAGAGGAATCTTTCCTCATATTTAATACTTAATTAATTAAGCATATTAAAAATAAAGTATTTGATATTAATATAAAATCCTTAAATCGGGGCTTGGGGAATTCATGAAAAAATTTATGTTCACAAAAAATAAATAATTATGTTTGCTATCAGATTCCAGAGAAAAATTCCGCAGATTCCTGAAAGAGAGTCGTAAATATATAAGACTAAAGGGAGATTCTTAAAGAAAAAAAGTCAGATTTCTGAAATTTATGTAAGTTGACCTAAATTTATTTTTATTTATGTCATAATACATAAGTTTATTTTCCTACTTTTTGACAGTCTTTTTATCAATTAAACAATAACATAGTTTATATGATTTATACAAATGGAATTGAGCCTTTCGCTCATTATATTTAGTAAATATAATTTATGTCAACATACTTAAATTCAGCCAATTGGTAAGATTTTCAAAAAAATTGGTGACTTAATTAAATAATATAGTGAGAATAAGTTATGCAATTTTAGATTATATATTTAAGAACATTTGAATAAACTTTAAAATAAAAATGAAGATAATATACAAATTTATTATATTTTTTAAGTTTTTTTAGCTTTATAAAACATTAAAATTTACTAAATAATTAAGCTTTAAAAATTAATACAAACTTTATAAGTTATTTAGAGTTTATTCATTAATAAATATAATAATATACTGAGTAAGCTTGAATACTTTTTGCAAAAAAGTTTAAATATATTGAACGTACTTTATTTTAATTTATTAGATTGTAATAACTAATATACTAATACCTTATATTTTAAGTATCTCACATTAAATAAGTATGAAATATAATAAAATAAGTTTTATAATTTTAAAGTTAAAAAGTTGGGACTATTAAGTCTAAGTGTAATAACATTTACTCAAATACAAGGTTGCAAATAACTTGATAAAAAATAATAAAAATTATAATATTGCCTTATTTATAAAAATTAATCAATCAACTAAACTTTATACTAAAATGTAAGGCAATCGGCAAAAGCTCGACAACTTTTCTCGATTGCCTTACATTGGAAATATGCAATGAATGAATAATGCAAAATTTATTTAAATATTATAAATGATAAAATTAAATCACTGTATTAATTCTAATAATTGCCTGAATATTTAAAATTTTTACCAAATACAATTTTATTTTTATGTTCATATACATAAATTCTCCAATATAAATTATACTAATATAACTTATTAATTAGTTAGTAAACTTTAGTAAATAATTATTAAATAGCATGAACATAAATAAAATCGTGATGGAATTTAGGGTAATATCACGAACATAAATAGTAGACTACGAGATGGAAGCTTGAACACGATATCAGACAGGTACAATCACTTAAAATACTCAAGTAAATATTTATGTCTTAACAAATATAGTTGAATATCACTTACCCAGTTATAAGAAAACCAGTTTGAGATTCATGAAAGATGTGCTGGCATCAAGGAAAGAGCTACTAAAGTCTGCTGATATAATTTATGTGAACGTAACTAATTATCCTGAGTTGGGGGTCCTCAAATATTTAATTATGTCAAGGACGATGAGGTTGTCAACAGGTATTTAGGAGTATATGATGGTCCTAAAGACCTTCCAGACAAGCATTTCTTCTATGGGGTCTTTGGAACACTCAAAAATGAATGGTTGACATGAATAGTTATGTCTTAGCAAACTCAAAGAAATAAACCTACAGACGAAGAGCAATTAGGGGAGACCATAGAGATTAGTTAAGAATTCTTAAAGGAAATCTAATCTATTCCACGTTTCTCTAGTAAGCGTACATAAATATTTAATTCTATATAGAACGCAAGAGCAAAGCGCTATCTTTACTTAAACAAAAGTCATTACGCAGGAAGCAATCTAAAAAAAGAAAAAGATAGGAAATTTCTGGCTATGAAGAGGAATAGAAACAAGGCATTTAATTCAAGCAGACATAATAAAATATGTAATTCAGAGATGAAAACACAATAATGAAAAGCCCACTAGGAAAAAGGCTTTAATTGTACTGATTTAATTAAGACTTAAATATAATATAAATTTATGTTAACATAAAATAATAAAATTACTATCAACTTTATATATTAAGCTAATTAAAACAAAAGTTTTCATTTTTTTACAGTCACTTTATTTTTATTTTGAGAATTGAGTCCTAAACAATTTAAAAGTGTTTATTGTTTGATAGTTTGAATTAAAGTTTTATAAAGTTTTTTTATATAGCTATTTTACTCTTGAAAAAATGTTTTCAATGCAGTTGTATTTGGATGAATATGCTGTATTGAATAATAGCTTCCATCCATTTTCTTCAACAGTTTGCTTCAATAGTTATGAGTGATGAGCCCTTAGATTGTCTAGAAATATTGTCAAGTTTTTCCCTTTATATCTTAAGTCTAAATCTGAGAGCACCTGAAGTAAGTCATCAGTCTTAATTGACTTTGGTTTTATTCTAAAGCCTTCTAATCCAAATAATGAACTAATTATTACAACTGCTGCCAAGGTATCTAGGTTAACACCCCCTTTATAAGTGCCTGGTTACTGTATTTATGAGCCCATGATTTGTAATTTATTGAATGGGGTTTAAAAATTGTTTCATCTAGATATACTATATTGTCCCTCATTTTCTATAATTCTATTTAATTCCTCAAAACCCTAGATAAGTCTTGTTGAATTTATTATTTTTTATATTCGGTTAAATTGTATTCCATTCAAGTTGACTTATATTTAATTCCATTTTATTTATAAAACTTATACAAGCTTGAAGTGAATATTTATATTTCGGGAAAATTTCGATGAAAAATTTGAACTCTTTATTGAATTGATAAAAGCATTTATTCTCTCAAATTTTTTTTTATAGCAAATAGTTAAGTTGTTCTTAAGTCATTCTATGTAGAATGTTTTTATCCTTTGAGCCTACAATATTTTCAGTTTATAACTGCTTCAATTTATATTTTACTATTTTTTCTGAAAGGTTTAATGTCTTTGAAATTTCTTTAATTGTAGCATATACTTTACTTTGTTAAATTTAAGTTTTTTTTTTCAAAATCTCAATAAGCAAATAAGATAAGTACATGTAGTTTATAGATCATATTTTTTTTCAATATCAAATAATTCAATAAAATTTATTAATTTAATCAATCTACAAATTTTTCTTCGATTTTTATAATTGTATGAATTCCTCTGAATTAGAGGCTTCTACAGTAATTAACAGAGACTATTTTAATAAAGATTTGCTTTGCCATCCTGAACCACTACATAGGAAAGACATTCTAAACACCATGAATTGATGAAATTAAACTTTTGACATGCAAACAGTAGCCACTGAATGTTCTCGAGCTCGAGTACAAGCTATTAAGTAAGCAAGACTTGTATCTTTTGTTGGCACAATATGGGAAGTTGCATGTGTCAAACACTAAGTTAACCAATTCCTACTTGCTCAGTGACATTCTGAAAGACATTAAGAACGTAAGCCATGCTTGAGTTTGTTGTAATGATGCGCTTTTAGTACATCAGACGTTATCAGGTAAAGGTTGCAATTATCCCTTAGTTGCAAGGCAACACAGTGACCAACCTATTACTTGTAGCCAAAGAGCATGCTTCGTGGTTCGATTATTTTCTATCACCTAGCGAATGGAAAAAGATCGACACACAATGATTCAGTGACATTCTCAGCACTTTATTTCCAGACCATTTGAATACCAAGAAAGATGAAGCACTTAAGAATAGAGTAACTAAACTAACAGAGCAGCTATAGTTAAATTTTTTAAATTTGGCATGAATTTGCTTATTCATTGCTAACTGCTAGAATGTGTATTGTAGGTTCATTGGGTCTCATTGAATTTTTTTAATTTAGAAATCGTGACAGAGTTGCGTGCCTTTTCAAACCACTATCAAAAAGTAATACATATATTTTTAATTAGAGGATATAAAGGACAAGGATTAAACTCTTTGAACTGAAATGGGCTTCCACTTCTGTTCTTGATCGAATTATTAACATTGCAATGCTAAATCGCTATCAATATACCGTCCTCCATTGTCTTATCAAATTCAATATCCTCGAAATTGAATTGATCTCTCGGGAAGGTGTGTCTTCTGGCCGATGTCCTTAACAAGATTCATCGTTCCCCCACGTCCTTGTATTGCGTAATTACATCATTGCTATAATTGCGACCACATTATTGTTCTCTCTATGGGACCTTCCTTTAAAGGTTAGATTGCCAAGGATATATTAGAGCTCATGTTCCGAAAATAGCTAGTCCTTTTTTTTTGTTTTTTAGGCCAGGAGGGATTGTAAATGTATTTGCAACTCCTAAAAGTCTAGCTGATCGTAATGGACGAGAAGAAGTTTTTGATACTTCGAGAGAATTTGTTTTCTGAGTTCAGCATCTTCATATATCAGACGAGGGACTATTATAATAATTAAAGAGGAGTACATAAGAAATAATATTTAATCAATTCTCTCATTAAAAATTGATAACTTTCCGTTTATTCATTAAAGCCCTATATATATATAGTATTATTGTAATTTAACAAAAAGCTACCAACTATTTACAATAATAAAAATAAAGAATTTATTTATTTTTAATTCAAAATTAATTCAAATTTTCCTATTGGGGCTTTATCAATTATTTTCTAAAAAATAAACTCAATTATACTGCAGCTATGTAGATTATATATTTAAATAGTTTAAATATAAACTTATAATTACTTAGTAAATATCAATAAAAAATTTTAATAATTAAGCCTACTCATTATGTATAAATGCTTAATTATTAGAAAAATAGATAATTTTTATGATAATAATTAATAGCTCACTAGAAACCTAAGTAAGAGTCATAAATTTAATCAAACTTGAATTTGTTCTTTCATCAAGTACAAACAAATTCTTATAAATATTCAATTTTAAATTTGGAAAATAGCTTAGATTTAATGAGGCCAATAAATATATAATTTCTAATGGCCAAATTCAACAAAAGATAAAGCAAAATAAGGTTCTTTTTTAAACATCAGTTCTCAGTTCTTTATTATATGTAAATTTTATAACTTTATTGCAGTTGATTTTGGATGAATTAATTTAGGTTGTTTTAATTTAAATTGTTGATTTAATGTAAACAATTTGACTATTATAATTTCATAATGGTATGAATTTAAAAATAATGATACTATTGTATAAAACTAACTCCATAAGGAGATTTCAGTGAATTAGTTGTAAAATTAATAAGAAATATCATAATAAATAAGTATTAATTAAATCTTCTACAAGAGATTTGTGACAATAGGAATTGTCAGAATAAATATGTAAAATTATGTATATAGATTAAAAAGAATAAAAATATGATAGCCCATGAGTTATAATGTAAAATACTTGGTTAGTAGATATAGAAAAAAGCAGGCATTAAATATTATATTGATTTTTAAACTTAAAATGTAAAGAAAGCGATGAATTAGAATAGGCAATAATGCTTATAATAAAATCTTCTGGAATATTAGAAATAGGAGATTCAGTAGTGCATCATAAGGAAATTTAATATTTGCGAGAGTCAAAGACATAAATTTTAGCGTAGTGCAGTTGAAATTTTTAATTCAAGATCTTTAGTTTGGTAGATAGCGAAAGACTAACTCCTAATTTCAAAAATGTGATAGTAACTTCGTGATACTGTTCAGGATTGAAGCTCATTAATGACACTTCCTTAGGTAGCCAAAGTTTTCATCTGATTTCTTTGAAATTATTGAAGATAGCTTGCAATAAGTTTGCTTATATTGTGCTGAATATGTTGGTTAGCGCAATTAAAAATATTATAATTTAATTGTTAATTTAACATGTATTTAAATTAAGAGATATTCTTGAGTATATTTAATGTATTAAAGGTTTTAGCATTAAAAGTCAATTAAATTTTATTTCACTTTTACAAACTGATCTCCCGTTCAAAAGCACATGGAAGGAGGCTTAATCGTTTGTCCTTAAATCTCCTAGATCATTTAATACAAAATACAGAGGAAGTTTCTCCTGAATGAGATAACTTCGATAAATCTTTCCTGAATATGATATGAATAAATAAAACTAAAAAAATATGATATTAAATATTTTTGGGCCCAAATTGAATTGAATTTACTATATTCAAAGATTTACAAGTTGAAATTTTTTATAACATAAACTAAAGAATACGGGAATATACCTATCTGTAGGCCAGTTAATGTCCAGATTCAATGTCAAGCTCGCCGGATCCTAAGCATAGTGTCCATCACTTGATAAACTGATAAGATGTTCTTTAAAAAGCCATATCATATTGGCAAAGGCTAAAAAATAAGAAAGAGATATTCAGTTGACATCTTTTGCATTTCCTGCGATAGAAAGAGATGTCAATCATTAGGTTAGTGATATGAACTAGTTGGGAGAAAGCAAAATATGTGTTTGTTTAAATTGTGAGATTGCCTGACTCTCAATTATTTTATAACATCGACATTTTATAGTATCTAGAGAATTTATTAAATTGGATTCTTCTGGAATTAAAAATCATTTTAATAATACTCAATGCCTCTATATAGTACGTATAATGATTAGCATCCAGCCCCACTTAAGTTGAAAGTCTTATCTAGTGTCCTAAGAGAATATATATATCTTGATGAATAACAATCAAAGTAACATATTAATCTCTTAAACTATAGTCTAAGCTAAGCATTATAAGAATGGGATATGTATCAGTCTTTGATCAAGGACGGGAAAGATCATGCTTAATATAAAGCAAACCTCATTTTACTGTACTAATCGGAATGAAAAGAGAGTACATGCTTTTGAAAGATATCTTTAATTTTGAACAATCTATATGTTTAGTATTTTATTCATTTCTTTATTATTAAAAGTTAATATATTTGTAGTATTGTTAATAATCAAAAGGTGGTGGAGTCTGTTCACTCATTAACAATGTAAGTTACAAAAACATATCCTTAATTTATTTTCTTTAGCGGTCCTATTTGGTAGGACCTGAGGTGTCACTAGACAGGTGCTTCGCAAGGCTACACTAAGAGAGGACAAAAATATAGAAAGATGGTGATGACAAAGATGAAACTTATTTTATAGATATCCATTTTTTTAAATTTATTAAATATTCTTACTTTGTTTATTAAATCATTAAAATAGACTTATTTTCATAAAAACCGTATGGAATGTTTCGCTGTAAGTTTACCTGCTCTCTTTTTGTATTTGTCTTCTATTCTCAGCAACAGCGAGCACGATAAAAAAGGCTATCAGATAGTGGTGTTTTTATAAATACTATTGATTATTGGAGGTCCTCTTGTAAATTTTCTGGAGCTCGCTTTGAGCTGGCATTGAGGATGCTTTTGATGATTGGGACTAGTCTTTAAGTGGATATTTGTATTGCAATTAAGAATTTATAGTTTATTTGGCAGATTCTCGATGAATGCTATTGGTGCTTTTGTCTCTTCGATATGTATTTATGAATAAAATAAATAAAAAGGATAAGATCTTTGATTTAAATAAAAGCATACGAAACTTTTATATTAGAACTTACAAAATAACTTTTATTTAAAATAGTCAATTATATTTATATCTTGTAAAATATAACTATGAATATTGGATAACACATTAAAAATTAAAAATAAAGATAGTAAATAAAAAATAAAAGTTACAAAATTCATTTATTTTTAAGATCTAGCACAAAAAGCTATATTTTGGCTAAGCTCTTCATGTATCTAATATTAAAAATCATAATTCTAATAATTCTTAATTCTAGATTATTAAGGTAAATCTACTTAAATTTTTGACTTCTTACTGATTGAGTCCCCATCTCTGCCCTTGTTCAAATCATCACTATTGTACTTGGCATCATTTACCTTATCATATTCTCTTATCTCATATTAATCCACCTCCTTAGGGGCAAGAGTTGTCTAAAGTAAAGATAGATAATTTATTCGACTATATAATCCACCATCTTTTCATAATATTTGTAGAAATTATATCCAGAGATTATTGTGGCCACTTAGTTAATCTCTCTGTAAGATCTGCGCTCACCTGTTATATTATCTAGAAGGAATCTGAGGGACTTTGCTAAATGATAGCAAGTCTTGGTGTATGAAGGGGCCAAGTTAGATTACGTGCTTAGCGTAAGAATCTAGAGATCAAGCTTAGTTGGTGTGGGTATTAAAAAGTTGATGATTCACGGGAAGGCTTCATTTCTAAAGTCTAGGAGAGAATAGAGAATTTTAAATTAACTATAGGGTCTTAAAGAGAATGAAATTTCATCAAATCACTATAAAAGTTGATTTATTTTACATAAGATTAGAGTCCCTAAACCATATTATACTTATATAATTAAATATTAAGCTAACAAATCAGAATTATAATAGTAATTTAATTTCAAATTCTCAATCATTTCAAATAATAAATCTTAGGAACTTAATTGTAGATGCACTTTAACGATTTGAAATATAATACTGCGGCCAAATTGAATCATCTGTAATAAATACAAAGCTTAAAGAGATTAAAAAATACATTTCTTTGATTAATTATAAAGTAGGATTTAAAATTATTTGAAGTATTATATTGCTTAAAATTAAATATTAATAATTAATAAGGGTGAAAGTTTCAAGTTCAAGAAAATATTTTTTTATTGTCAACATAGAATATAATATGCGTATATTTATTTTATTGCAATCGTAAAAAAATTAGAAGAAGTTAATTCTAAAAAATTTCATATTTATGAATTGATAAATTATATTAAAATAGGATATTTTTAATTAATGCACAAATATAAATAGATAGATAGATAATAACTTAAGGTAAAATAAATGAAAAATTAATAAACGCTGCTGTTTAATTAGCAAATTGTAATTCTTTATCATTCAATCTGACTTTTTCTGCTGCTCTTCTTCTTCTTCTTCTTCCTCATTTTGACATTGCTGATTAATTTTTTCATCAATTATTGCACTATCATAGATCATTCCTTTCTGGTAAACTGCTTTTTATCCTGCTGGGCATCCTGAATTCTTGGGTTCATCTCTAGTCTGAGTTTAGATTAATTTGGGTTTACCTACTGATCTAACTATATTCTCAGTTTTCTCTTTGTCGAGCGCTGTCCGCGGAAATAGGTATTCTTCCACATATGTTCCTTCCTCAATTCTTTCACTGAATCCCCCTTCTTGCTCCTCATGGACTATTTCCATATATATCTGAGATCCGTTCTTCAGAACCATTTCTAATGACAAATATATTTTGAAAAAATATATTTGTAAGAAAAATAAAGAAAAGTAATTAATTAATATAAATATATATATTGACAAATTATTAAAAAAATTGCTAAAATTAAAATCAAGTATCAGATAAATTTAATAGATTAAATAATAAAACCTTATGAAAGATCTTTAAGAATCGTATAATAAATTTTCATATAGACGCAACCGCTACTATTTAAAGCCCATTAGACATGGTACAATTCTTATTTCCAAAGATTTTGATCCGAAGTCCAATGTGAAGCTTCAGTATACTTTAGTATTCTATTCTTGCTGCGGATTTCCTAGCTTACAGAATATTTATAATTGCTCGGAAATTTTTTCTTGTGACATAGGCAGACTGTTTTTCTATTTTAGCATGAAATTTTGATGCAATTTATTTTCCGTGAAAATATTTTTAGGCACTGCACAACTTTTCATTTTCAAAATTAAAGGCATCGTCAATCAAAACCCCAAAATTTTTTCAGTAGTTTGATTGAGTTTTTGATTGATAAAAGTAGACTATTAGTGCATACTTTATTTGGGTTTTTATAGGGTTTATTTAGGGGTTTAATGTTTAAATATTAGTAATTTAAGTGAGTATAACAAGCGAGTTTTAAAATATATCACACAAACATAAGCTTAGAGTCATGTGGCAGTTCTCTGAATTTTATCTTTCTAAGTTGATGTTTGATGTTTCTATTGTTTGTTATTCTCTTAGCATGGCTTGATAATAGTTGAGTATTGGAGTTCTCTGAGACCTCCATTTATTTTATTTTTATCGAGATATTGTTTAATTCTCTGCTTAGAATCTCTCTCATCCCTGCAGCTAAAGTAATCGTTTCTTGGCATGTCGCTCTCTATTATTATTACTGCTAGAGCCCAGATATCCATTAAGTGTCTCCATCTCTCCAATACTCTCTCTCTGGGAAATATCCAGGAGTGCCGTATACATTTCCTTCTGCAGAAGCTTGCACTCTTTGAGCTCTGTTGAAGTCTATAATATAAACTCTAAGAGGCTGAAAGTTCAACATGATGTTCTCTGGTTTTAAGTCTCTATGAACATAACCTAGCTTGTGAAGCTCTTCAATCCTCTCAACTATCTGCTATACTATCTAGCCAATTTATCTTTCGCATCTATTGTCAGATAAGAATTCTCTGAAAGTCATTTCTAGTAAAGGAACCCTGAAAGCTACATGATCTTTTCCAAGTAAAATATCAACAAGCAAGATGATATGCTTGCACTCATTGAAATTTGCCCTTTAAAGAGCATAATACTCATTAGCAAATTCCATTTAGAGCTTGCCATCAGCAAGGAAGTAATTGAATGGATATATCTTGTAAGCATATTAGTCATCAGTAATGACTCTCTTCTCTATTTTATCTAAGAGTGAGGTAGCTTTCTAGGCAAGAATCTAAGTTAATAATTTGTAATATGGGAATCTTTATTGCCTCTATTTTAACCATGATTTTATTGATCTCAGAGACTGGAAAGTTCTTGACTGCTTTCTTCATTTTAACTTACTTCTAGACTTCAACTCTAAGAGACTTTATTGGGTTTCTTGATCTTCTCTTTTAGCGGAATCTATTCCCTGTAGGTTAATGAATAAAGACAAAACTTTAATTGTGCTTTTTCTTTAAGTGCACTTTAAGGTCTCTAGTATGAGAATATGCCTTTTTACAAAACTCACAGATATACTTCCCATCTTTCTTTTAATGCTTGAGATATAACCTTGGCATATCGTTGTGTATATCTCTCAAGTGTCTCTTATAAGTTGACTTGTAAGGGAAAACTTTATTGCATTCTTTGCATTAATAGTCAACTTTGGCTGGTATTTATTAATGCTCTATGGCTGGTTGTTTAACCTCCTCCTCAATTTGCACAGCTTCTTTGATAACCTCCTACTTAACTTATATTTAAATCTCAAAGCTAGACTGGTCAAAGTTGTCATAAGTAGGCTCCCACTGAGTACAAGCGTCTCTGGTCTCTACTTTTCTTGGTTGCTGGAATGATAACTTTTATTGACTTGATCCAAGTAATGCCGCTCTTCTTAACAGGTTAGCGCTCATTTTAGTTTGCTGATATATTTTATTATAATAATGATAAAATATACCTTGATAAACTATAGTAATCGAGTATAAGACACTCCTGGTAGATTCTTTGCTAAGAGGTAAGAAAATCAACTAACCATAAAAGACTCTAAGTTGACATATTTAATGAGAATTTTAAATATTTTAGTATATTAAAATACTCCTAATGAAGTTTTGTTTCTCTAGGAGGTCCTCAAAATCAAGTTTGAAATTAATTTGGAGGACCTCCTAAAATAATTAAACATTATTAGGAGCAATTTATTGAAAAAGTTGATAAAAATGGAACTCAATCTATGAAACTTGGAGCAAATTTTTCAAAGCTTATCCACATAACTGTTTATGATTGACCTCCAGTAAGTCGTCCCTATTTAATTGTAAGAGTTTAATATACTTAGAATTGATCTCCATAATTTTAAATTGCATTATCAATTATAGAAAGAGGAAGGAAAATGGGGTCTATGAATGATATAGTGAAGAGAAATCAATCTTAAGAATTAACTGTAAAATTTCGAATTAAAGAGGATCTTTACAGATACTTGGTATAGTAAGGTAAGTTTTTATTAAACAATAATTCTATTACCTAAGTTCTATTGTTATTACCATATTTGGATGAGCGAATATCTTATTCTTAAAAGCATTACTAAGCGAAGAAAAAATGCTTTTAAGACTCATAATATAGATACCTAACTACACAGAAATATCTGTAACAAACTTCTATGATGATGAAATGAGTGATTTAGATGTTGCAATATATCTTCCTTCAAAGTTATAACTCTCAAATAAGTTGCCAGAGAGAAACTTCTTCTCTGATGTTCTTACAACTCTGAAACCTGAGTAATTAAATGAAGTTATTTAAGAAGTTCACAAGAAACGATACAGCATCTCTCCTGAAGAAAAAGAGAAGCAAGGTATTAAAATAAGTGATACCTGGCTGTAGGAACTTCAAAAGCATCCTTTCATCTCAAGTAAGCTTAGTCTTCTAACTTTATAGAAAAACCTGGTACTGCTATATACTTGATGAAAGAGCGCAGCAAATTAAACAGAGAGAGAAAGTCTCAAGTAAAGCATGAATTGAGTAAGAGACTCTTCAAAGATTTCTAAAAGCCAGACGAGATGAACATAGATGCAGGGGCTGGCACTAAGAGAAGAAACATAGGCCCAAGCAAGCCTTAAGAAGAAAAGCCAAATTTCTTTACGGGCAAATTTAATATGTGAACTTATTCATTCGCTTTAATCTAAAGCTTATTTATAAACACAAAATCTCCCTTCTCTTGCGCACACTTTAGCTTTATCATCGCTGACTCTCTTAGTAGCACTCTTTATAAAATCGACTGTATCTATCTTTAAATCATGCATCATATGGTAGAGCAGCAATTTCTTATAATGACCTTTCAATAACCCCCAATATAATTCAATTCCATTGAACTAAGGGCTAAAAGGAACATTAAATACAGGTGTTATATTTAGCCTTTATTATTCCTTCCTTGAGTCTTTAGTTTTATGAACTGATAAGTTATCAACGAACAGAATAATCTCTTAGTCAGCGTATTTGTCTCTGAGTTATTGTAAGAACTTAATATATTATTCAGCCTTTATAGAACGAGGGTGGATAACTTAAGTCTCTAGCCCATTATCTTCACTGATTCCGCCAAGGATTGCATGAGTTTATATCTCAACCTATTAATCATATACTTCTATGTTGCTATATCTTTTATGCCAAGACCTCGATATAAAGGTATTGAATGTAAATACTGCCTCATCAGCGTGTATGAACTTTATATTATGCCCTAAAGACCTCTGCATTTAATCGAATATATAATTTAAATTAGTCTTATAAAATGGAACATTAAAGTCAATCACTCTCTTAATGCGATTTACTGTCTTGTACTATACAAATCACAAAAAATTAAAGTCGAGTTATCTCGCTTCAGGGATGCGATAGATAGTACCGCCAATAGTAAAGTCCAAGCTAATTTTGAATTCTCTATCGAACAAGAACCATCTTGTCAAGGTTTCCAGAAAGTTAACTGCCACAAATTTCATTTTATTTTAATTTAATTTATTAATAATTTTCCCAATTCAAAAGTATTCCTACAATATTTAAAAATATTAAATCTGATTTATATAGATCGATCTTAGCTAAATACAGTTACTTATTGAGTTCAGATGTTGATTTTAAATAAGTAATATTTTTAATGAATAATGACTTATCTTTTATTTAGAAGTGAATGATAATTAAATTATTAAAAATTTAATTTAATTTTATAAATGTATTTATAATAAATGATTTTGATTAGATGCAAAGATTAATAAGCAAGGTTTGAATTAGTATATTTACAATAATATGTTATATTTACCTCCAACAATATTTATCATTGCCATTGTAAGAAACGAATAGATCATTATCTCTGACATATTTTAATAAATATCTGATTCCTTCATTAGTTATCTATTTATTAAAAGATTGTATCAAGAATGGAGAATTTATTCATATGATTATATAAGTTTTTAATTAAAATTGGTATTTTTCCTTAAGCACTCTTGGATTTATGCGTATTAAGGGTAATTATATTCTACGTTTAATCAATATTGAATTACTAATAACACTGTCTTTTCAAAATTAAGCAACATTTAATTTTTGCATTTTATTATTGAAAAAGCATTTTATATTGATAAAATTATATCATTAAAAAATAAGAAAAACAGAATAGGCAATCTAAGATATAGTTATCATACTAGCTTAAAATAAAATTTTCAAAAAACTTGAAAGAACTTCAACGTAACAAATAAAAACTAATAAAGGTCAATGGGGATTGTACATCCTAGAGTCCAACCCATTCATATAAAAAGGATTATCAGAAAAGATAATGAAGACATCAGTCACTACTAAAATGAACTTGAAAACTATAGTACCTGCCTGAACACAAAGACTCAACTTCGCAACTATGGATCATACAAACATACCAATTACTTAATGTACTTTCAGTGAACAACAATTTCATTAATCCATAAGTAAGCTAAGAACAACCACCATCAAATTAACCAATTACTAGACAAAAATGAGTTAAATGAAAGTGAATCAGTAATTTAACTCCAACATGTTTGCAGTCTCAGAAAACCAAGCAAATATTAACCTAGGAGAGGCCTGAACGCCTTCATAAAAGATTATGTACCCTTTTAAAAATAAGAGGTCTAACAAAGACCCTTAAAAATAAAAGAAAACTTAAACTATGACGATGATGCTTTCAACTAGAGCAACGATGGAGCTGAAATCTAGAATAACGACTCCTACCAATAAAACTCCCTAAAACAAACCGTTAACAGCTTGTCTTCACCATAAAAAAATATGAAAAGTGTCTTACTAACTATTGAGTTATCAGGACCTCAAATATTTTAGGATGACACACTTACTATAAATTAGTATAAAATAGAAAAAATTTAATAGAAGTGATTCCATCTTTTAATTTATATTAAAATATAAAAATAATCAGTGCTACCTATCCAATAGTTATCTAAGCTCGACCCAAAAGAGAAAAAAAATTGAAAGGGATACATCACCATATGGGTTTTAATAATTAACTCTCAATACAAAAACTATTTATCACTTCGTTCAAACCCTGAAAATTTTTTGAAAACTAGAATAGCCAATACAAAAGTAGTCTTTGACATATCATAATGTCAAATACAAACGAGAGTCTTCACAGCTAAAAAACTTAACATCTCAACTGATTTAGCCTAAATGATCAAACTATTTGCGATCATAATATTAATGTAGTATATTCAAAATGGGGAAATTGTAAAAATAAAATTCAAATTCAAATATTACTAATTCAAACTGCCTAAATTTTGCAAGAGGCTTAAATAGAATTTGATATAGTAAGTATCCAAAAATGTCTGAAAAAAATGGCCGTTACTATGCACCAACTTCAACAAAAAGTTAGGAAGTTCGAATCCTGCTTTGGAAATTCTTTTATTTTTGTTTTAATAATTATTTTGGATTTTTATTAAAACAAAAATAAAAGAATTTCCAAAGCAGGATTCGAACTTCCCAACTTTTTGTTGAAGTTGGTGCATAGTAACGGCCATTTCTTACAGTCATTTTTGGATACTTACTATATCAAATTCTATTTAAGCCTCTTGCAAAATTTAGGCAGTTTGAATTAGTAATATTTGAATTTGAATTTTATTTTTACAATTTCCCCATTTTGAATATACTACATTAATACTAAAGAATACATAAGCAAATGGCTAGAGCTGCATCATATCCCACACTAAATCCGAAGAATTCAAAGATATGTTAATTAAAAAAAGGAATACCGGAAAAGGTAGAAAATGAGAAGTATTAGTATCTACCTGAACAGAATAATCAAAAATAAAATAAATAAGGGCATGTCATTTGCAAAGAATTTATCGCTATAACCATAATAGACCTTGAGCTTCCAATGTGGATTTGTTATTATTATTATTATTAGTATAAATTGATTGAATTAGTATTTATAGTTTTAAAACTCTTATAAATATTACTAGTACTTCAAAGTTTGATAAATATAAATCAAACAATAAAAGTCTTCTATAATATATACATGAAGACAATACTGCTTCTTGCTTAACTAATTATCATGTTGTTGATATTCCTTTTACTAGCAAATCGAAAATCAAAATATTTCATTTAAAATATCAAACTTATTCTTTAATTTCTATATTTTAATAAACATTCTTGTTTTTAATACCTCGCTCCAAATGCATATTCTCAGATTATTAGAGTCATAGTTGATTATTGTAAGATAATGCCTTATCAATAACAAAGTTTGGTTTTATCTTTTTGAGAATATATTATATTTTTAATTTATCAACATTTTTTCCCTTCTGAACAGTCTGCGAAGCACTTTATTTAGGTTTGATCAATCTATTCTCCCAAATGATTTGAATATAGTCTCATCCAATACAATTTAAGAAATTCTCTAACCGCTGAAAGCAATTGCAATTGATAAAATCGACTTAATCTAAAAGTTTATTTATAAATTATGTATAATTTTTTTACTTTTATTGTTAGTGGGACGGACTCATAATTAGATATGACAATGGAAGGACATTACTCCTATTCCTCATTGCTTATCACTTATAGTCTAGTCTCAATGCTTTATCTTTTAGAAAATTTCTAAGTAGTTTATTTCTTCTTGATTATTTATAGCAAGCAGTCTCCATAGTAAAACTAGTATTATACTTATTTTAATGGCTTTTTGCTAATTTCTTGTAGAATAACAATCAGCGTGAGAAATATGTTTTAAAGCTTACCAATTAATAAAAGGATCTTTTAAAATTAGCCTCTACAAATTAGCTTGCAATAGTATAATGAGGATTGAGATGTTTTTAATAAGGAGGATTTTACAAAAATTTATACATATCAATTTTAAAATTGCAGGTTTAAAATGCAATTTTCAGTAGATAATAGCAAAAGATATTATCTAAAGATATTATCAATAGATATAAAAGGTGAAAATATGGTAGCAGCTTCTTTGAGGGCAGAAATATTTTATTTAATATATTTGAGAGATAAAAGATTAAATATGAGATTTTCTAATCAATATTATTATACTAAATATAAACTTCTTAACTCATTTTCTCAAATAAAAATCAAACTTTCTGGAAATCGAACCCTTGATTCAAGTTTTAATATACATCTGTACATTATTTTCTAATGTATTATAATATTCCCTTTTATTCTTTTTTAAAATTTTTGAAATTATTACTTCAGCAGCTAAAACTTTAATAATGTCAGCTTATGATTCTTTTAATAGATTCTAAACATCAAATAAATTTAACTTAAGATTTAATAGGAAATCAGCAATTCAATAAAAAATAATAATTGATGAAACAAAATGAGATTTAATTAATGGGAAAAAACGAATGAAAGAAATGGGATTGAGATAAAACACTAGAGAGATTAGCAGAATAATAACCGAAATTTGACAAATACTTATTGTGAGCAGCCACTCATTTTAATTTTGAATTCAACATTTTTTTATTATAATTATTTGTTGAAGTCGTATGATATTTCTTGCGGGGGGGGGGTTATTTAAATAAAATAAGATAATTTTTAATTATAAAAGCTCTGGGATGTATAACATTAATATTTGATCTTTAGAAGGCTATCTAAAGAGTCTAATTTTTTATTTCATTATATTTTCTTTACTTTGCTTCATTTAAAAAGATTTTTAAACTGGAATCATCGATCAAAGCAAAAGCTATTTAAATGTGCTTTTATATTATTACATAATGATTCTACTTTGTTATTTCCTCTGTAATGTTCGAGTCTAATAACTCTAGGTACTAGTTCGATTCTCACTCAAGTATGAATAATTTTTTAAGGCGTTTTATTTAATTATTCATACTAAATTTCTCTAATAAATACTTGCCTGTCTGTCTTATAATATAATATAAATTGGCGATTCCCCTCTAATAATGATTCTATAGTTAGAACTTCTTTGCTTGTTATGATAGATAACTTAGCTATTCAAGATAACCCCTCATCTAAGCCAAAGCCAGAATTTATCTTCGACTTTATTTAATCATTTTTGACTAATTTAATCTTCATTATAAATTAATATACTATGAGTAAAATTTACATCAATTCTTAGTTAAATAAGTAATTGTCTTTTTTTTCTTCCATCCAGAGAGATATTACCTTAGTTCATTAAATATAGTTATCATAGTTACCTCACTAATTGGTATCAATTTCTTGCTATTTGTCTAAATTTATTTGGGAAATAATAAAATGTAACTAAGAGGCAAAAGATAAGTTGTTGTTGATGATTGCTAAATGCTATGTTTTCAGATATTAATTTAGAAGATATGATATACATAGGCATTTTTATCTTAAGCAGCAGCAATATAGCTTATGGATGTCTCTTCTTGGTCATATTTATTGCCGTAGTCATCGCATTCAAACCCTCAAAACCCTTTAATTAGATGTTTTAGAAATTTGATAAGTAGAGTATAGTTGGAGATTTTTTGGGTTAGTAGAGAATTAGACCAAGAGAGAATAAAAATAAACGATTTTGAGGGTCTATTCATGATGAGAAATGTTTTGACTTATTGCTTAAGCTTAGGTATGGTACTTGTATTAATATAGACTAAAAACATGTGTTAAATAATACAGCAATATCAAAGCTCTTACGCAAGAGTTCCTCGACTTTTAGGTATCACTGCTTGCCAGCTGTTTAGCATTTCAATTCTGATTCTTGAAAAAAATCCTGCAAGAAAATAAAAGTTCTCTTAGCAGCATATTGATTACCTCTGCGACTGTAAGACTTTGAAATATTGGGCACACTTTCCACTTGACTAGCGAACTGTAATGTTTTATCGCAAGTTTTCTGTCATCTGCATCTCTCCATAGACTTTTGCAAATATTTATAGGAGAAATGGTATATCTTTCAAGACTTTCAACTGAGTGAAGAGAGTGATTGACTTTACTGTGCCATTTTATAGTAATAATTTAAACAATATTTATGATTAAATGCAGAGAGCTATTACTATCGATAAAATACATAAAAAATAGGTAAATTAAGAGAAATTCAAATCAATGAGAGAAAAAGCTTAAATATAACTGTATTGTTTTTAATATTTGATAAATTTAATTTAATGTGCAGTTTAAAGCATTAGTTGAGAGCTATTAGAGGTACTTCATGAGGCTAGGTGTGAATTAAATCATATATTAGGAGGAAGTTTAATCTCTATTCCTTGCAATAATGTAGTATAGGTCTCGACGATTGCAAGTCTAAGAATTTACAAGTAGGATGCAAGATAAGGATCTTAACTCTCGGAAACTTTGACTAAACTTTATTTGCTTGCACTACTAAGAATCATTAAAGTGTCCGATAAATATTGTTGGCTGAAAGCTTCTCCAGAGTACATAGCCAAGTCACATATTGCATACAATGCTTTGAGTTTGGTTTATCTAGAGGAATCTGCGCTTGATAGAGTTGCTGCTAATGGTTAGATAAAGTCTTATAGATATGAACCGATCTGCTCTCTAAAAGCGTTTGATAGGTCTGAAACAATACCGCACCCAAGTCTTAAGCATTCTTCATCATTGCCTTTAAATGCTAATACGACATACTTGCCAAATTCATTTATGCCATGCCTGTTTCCTACTCCAATTATGAGTCCACTCAATGCAATCAATCCGTTCTCAGTAACTTTCTTTTGGTTATTGAAGATCATTACCAAGAGCTTAACGATATTTGCTGCAGTGTCTGTATCAACTTTTGATCCAACTCTAACCAAAGTAATTTAAAGAAGCCCCGACAAATAATCTTGAAAATATCTACTTCTTTGTTCTCTGAATGTTCCTGGGTTCAAAGTTTATTCAATCATCTAAAGAGTAGGCATCAAAAGTTGGTATACTTCGTTATTTGAGTTAGTCCCTGCATTATCACAAATAGCATGCAAAGCTGAAAAGCTAGCTCCAGAGAGGTTTGTTTGATTTTAATCATGCTCTGTTCTTTCCATGCTTGTTGTTCATTAAATTAAATTTATCAAATATTAAAAACAATACAGTTATATTTAAGCTTTTTCTCTCATTGATTTGAATTTCTCTTAATTTACCTATTTTTTATGTATTTTATCGATAATTACATATAGTCCAAACATGCTGATCGAGCAGTGTTTACATTCAATAACTTTATTAATAAGTCTTGTTACAAGAAGTATGATAAGATAGAAGTCTATGACTAAAAAAGTTAAGGTTGTCACTCACGCAATTTTAGCTGATATCAGTGAATATTCAGGCTTAGAAACCTATGTTTTTATCCTCGCTTTATTAAGCGAGAATAGTATATAAAGTTCTTGCAGAAGCAGTACAACGATCAAGAGACTATCCTGTTTGTTTATAACCTCTCATTTTATAAGACTAAGGAGTCTAAAAAAGCTTTTGAAGAGTTAAACATAACTCCTTTTTATAACGTTCCTTACAGTCTATAATTAAATGGAGTCGAATTCTACTGGAGTTAGATTAAGATTCATTACAATAAATTACTGCTGTATTATCTAATGCATGATCTGCCAATAGATATAGTAGACATAATACAGAGTAGTTGCATGAGCTTGATCAAATATTAGACTACGATATGTGCAAGGAAAGACAGAATGAATGTTTATTTATAAGTTTTAGATTTAAATGAATGAATTAGAACACATCTTAAACGAACTTTTAAAGGATACCGATCCTCTTTCTTTTCTTCCTCTGTTACTTAACAAGGACCTTTGTATCTTCTCATATTGCCAGCACCAGCAAAAATCAATTCATCAGGTTTTTAAACCTCTATATATAGTCTCTTGCTCACTCAATGAATGGTTTGAGATTTTCTCTCTCTCTGTGAATTTTTGTATTCTTATTCATAAGGAATATACCTGTTTCAAGTCTCCCTACAAATCTATAAATCAAAGTTTACTAGAGAGATAAAGATGGTTCTTATGCTCCGCAAGAAAGATCTTACTTATTAGTATGCCTTGCTTCTTTTAAACTTGTGGATAAATAGAATAGCGTTTCTCGAGAGCTTCTTCTATAATTTTTCTTAGATAATATTTTCTAAAAATACCAAGAACACTAAATAATAAACCCTTCTCTAGAAGCTTGTCTGAGAGTTGTTTCTTTGTGGGAAGGTAAACTAACAGCTCTTCATCTTTCATTGTATCCTCGTAGAGATTAGTGATAGATATCTCTGAGTAATTAGGTGAGTCTATCAATTTAATGTATTAGTTTTTTTAGGTTTTTCTTCTCATCAAAGAGTATTGCTTTGAAGAATGATATTATTGTACCTTCCATCGTTGTAAAAATAATAATCCAACTATATTTTATGATGAACTATAAGTGATACTCTTACCAAGTATGTAAGGTATCGATAGAGATCTTCCTTGATCCTGAATCTTGATATACTTTCTTGAGTCTCAACTCTTTTCATCGTGACTCTAATAGATTCCATTTTTGTTTCTCTTCATTATAATGAAATTTATTTTTAATTTATAGAATTCTGGGATCCTATTGCTTAAAATCTTACTATTAAATATAGGCGTTTGATAGGAGGTGAAATTTAAAGATTTGAGGAAAAAATTTGCAAAAGCTTTAACCTTATTCAGAGATGGATCTCCATTTTTATCAATTTAGTTCCATTAAATTAGTATAAATTTAATTAGTACATGTACTAAATCCGTTTAATTTGATTGCTAGCAATTTAATAGTACAAAAATTAATTAGTACTCCTAGTTTTAAAGTAATAAGATTTTAATGGAAAAAA
This sequence comes from Oxytricha trifallax, assembly GCA_000711775.1. NCBI lineage: Eukaryota > Ciliophora > Spirotrichea > Sporadotrichida > Oxytrichidae > Oxytricha > Oxytricha trifallax. Next base: position 4,970 of record ARYC01004440.1, on the reverse strand, counting down.
TTTCAGTAGGGTTCAAAACTTAATTTGAACCAGTACCAACCTAAACTATATCTGAGTTGGTACCAAAATCAAAATTATTAAAGGGGAAATTATAAAATTAAAGAATAAACTTAGTATAAATATGAAGTCTAAACACTTATTGTTGGGGGAGTGGCAACTCCAGATAGTTTTTCTATATAGAAGATTTATGAGCTTTATAATAGAAACTTAAATTTGAATAATCATGGTGGTCAACAAAAAACGCAAAGCAGTTTCTCATGGAACTGGATAGTCATAGCTCAACTTTGGATAAACTAAGAAATCAGAAGTTTTCTATATTGAGAGGAATGCAGAGTTAAGAGCTATTAAATTTGAAGTCTAAGTCTTTATCATTAAAATTTAGAACAGAAGCAGATTGCTTAGATGGGAGTATAAACATAAGTTGAAGACTAATGCTCGACTTGTGTCTCACTCAGCTAAAGTCAAGAAGTACAAGCAAAAGCATTATCTCTTAAGTGAATTCTTGATATAAGATATAGATACTTTAAAACTAATACCTGCAAACAGAAATCAAATATTGTTGAGTCTTTAAGAGAACAACAGGAGATGCTCATGAGATAAATGCGGTTAGACTCAATGAATCAACCAGCAGGTAATGATTTTTTAGCATGCTTCTAAGAGAGGGCTATATATATTCCTGCATTAATTGCAGTGAAAATTAACAGTTGTATTGATAACTACTTACATATAGACGTTCCTGCTAAAGCAAACTCATAGTGGTTGATGAGTTTATATCTAAGGTATATTCTTTCAGCTATCTCCTTAAGAACGAGCAGTATTAAAATGAAGTTGCTAACGAATATAAGGTACTTAGAGAAGCTTTGAGAAGAGATTGCAAAATTTGCTCAAACTAGACAGTGCTATTTTAGGGTTTGGCTTAATTGCACTAAGGCTAAAGAAATTTTAAATGGTTATTCGGGATTATTTATATCATAACAGATACCAAGGTGACTTGAATGATATACTATCAGATATGATAAAAGGAGTAAAGGAAATTTTCATAGATATTTTAAGTCTGAAAATTTTCTGCTGAACCTTTGCCCTTTAGAAGCAGTAGTAATCGATTTCAATAGAGCTTTAAGATAAGAAATTGTAACGTAAGCAAAAAAAATCTCAACACTTCAGGATACTTCTCAACCAGAGAGAAATGGAGCAATGGTTTTGTATAGTGGGATGTTTGAGCAAAGCAGCAATTATGTTAGAGTCGATATGGAAAGCATGTCTTACTTTGGTAAAAAGCAAGAGAAATAATCAATAAACTTAACTGAAAAGCATATTAAGTAAGATGATGATGCTTTGAAATTTAAAGGATAATTGATAAAATAATCATTAGAGCACCAGCATATCCAAGATAATCCTTAAAAGACATGCTCGAATCACTAATGAAAGTAAGATTCAAGAGATACATCAAATCTAGGGAAATAAATTCGTTTAATTAAAGTAAATTAATATTTATTAAATACCTATTAATAATCTTACATAAAATCTGCGTTTTCTATACTAACCCCAATAAAACCCTAACTATACTCTAAAAATCAAATAATTAAAACGTCTAATAAAGGAATTTTGAGGGTTTTGATTTTGATGCCATATCCAAGAATCATATTTTCATTAGAGTTGAACAGTTTCCATTTAATCTTTTGCAAAATAAAAAATAGAGTAAATAATTACATCATTAATTGTGCTCTAGGGCTTATTTTTAAAGCAAATTATTATTAATAGCTAATATTAATTACTCTTGATATAAGTTAATATCAAATTTTTATTAAATTTAAAATATAAACATTTAAATCTTGGGATCTAGAGACAACTTTAAACAAATTATATCATTAATATATTAAAAAAGCTTGTGAGTAATAAGTGCTGCTTGTGTGATTGAGAAATAAGTGAGGAGAGGACATTACTAATAAGACGATGTCAACTCATCTAATTTCTTAATAAGATAAATATATTTATGATCATTGACAATAATCATATTAATTGGAATAGATTATTATATTTTAACAATATCTAATTAAAATAAAAAGAAAGATTATGTCTTTTTAAAATTGATGACAATTTAACTTTTTTAAACTATTAATATAAGCTAATTAATATTATATAATTTGCATTTTATAAAAGATATGTAGTATTTAATGTTTTCTGTTAATTAAAGAAAAATCCAGTGCGTTTATAAGATGCTCAGAAAATCAAGTTCAGAATATAAAAATAATAAAATTTTCTCATGTTAATCAAATTAAGTTTATAAATTTCCAATATGCATAATTTACTATTGGAAACAATAAATATGATGGATCAATATAAACTATACATAATAATAATAATTTAATCAGATAAGGTCTTTAGTATTGCCGATTATTTAGTTTTTAAGTATCAAATGATCTACTCTTTTCATCTTCTTCTTCATATCATTTGTAAATTTCTACTCCTTTTTATGTGTTCTCTCTCTTTCAACATTTTTCCCTTTTTTGGGGGTCTTTTTCCTCTTATTTCGTTTTTTTCCCTTTTCCTTAGAATTTAGAAGATATGGCCAAGAAATTTCTTCTTAATTTTTAGTTATATTCTTTTAGTGGTTTTATAATATCACCAGAAATTAAAGAGAAGTATATAAGAGCTGTAGAGTGTTTTTAATTTTTGTGAGTATGAATTTAGTAATTTCAGATTTTATGAAACATATTTGTCTCAAAGTCACCTTAAAATAAAACTTTATTCTTCTGTGCCTTATTTCTTCATCGGAATTTACGCTTAAGACAAAGGATTCATTTGCTTTTGAGTTTTTATTCATGATTTAAGAGTAGATCCTGTAGAATTTGTATTAACTTGGATTAAGTCCTTAGTCGACCATTATGATGTTGTGCTCTTTGTCGACAATTCATTGATTAGTCCTTTTTAAAGGTTCTATAACATTATATAAGGTATTCTTTGGCAAGTTCAGGGCGTGAGGAGATAATTTTATATAAAGGTATATCTTTCTTTCAAATGTAGAGTTAAAAAATAGCTTCTTTCTGGAGACCATCTTTATTTTAATCATCAAAGGTCTTTCTCTTGGAGATTATAGGGTTAAGTTATGTATTAAGTTTAATATTTAGTATACTTATACTTATTCATATTATTGATAAAATACAATTGAATCGGGGAAATGTAAAAATAAAAATACAAATTTAATTTTATATATAATTACTGCTGATTTACTATGCTTTTTATCTTATATGCGAAAAGTGGCAACTTTGCTATATTTTTGACTGAATTAGCAAATTTTATTAGGTTTTTGTGTCAAAATCGACATTCATCATTTTGAACTCTTTAAAGTGTCCAAATTCTGTATTTTCTGTCAAAATGGCCAACTTTACTATTTTTGGTCAAAATTTCTGTTTTTGGATTTTTGTCTCTCCTATTTGAGCAGAGTGGTCAAAAAAGTGGCCAAAGTGCATGATTTTAATCAAGTGTCCAGAATAGTGGTCAAAGCTGAGATTTGTTCCAAAAGTGACCAGAGTTCATGGTTTGCACTGAAATGACCAGAGTAGTGGCCAAAATCTCAAAAAATCGCAGTTTTTAGTCTTAATTTAGTTTTATGTGTCATTTTTCGCAAATGTGCGGTGACCAAGCCAATTTTGGAGCAGGGTGGTCAAAAATCTTGAAGGTGGTTGTTGCTGGTCAAATTTTTTTAAGTTTCTGTGGTCATTATGCTCTATACTGTAGCAGTACCTGCAAATCTCTGCTGGTCAAAAAAATCGATCGGAAGTTGCGAATTTGCTAGTTTTTTGCTGAATTTCTATCAAATTGGATAGCATGATGCTCAGTGCACCTCCTCTCTCACCAACTCATACAAGTCTCCGGATATATTACTTTATACGAAATTTTTTCCAATTTTAGCTTTAATTGCTCAACTCCTCTGGTGTATACCTTGAGAGTATAGAAATTTGCTATATAGAGTGGAGTAGAGCAGAATTTGATGCCACTCGTCAAAACTTCATAATAGTTTGAGCAGACTTATGAAAACTGCGATTTTCAGGGATCCTCATGCATTTATGTATTAATTTTAAGTACGGTATTAATAACAGTAGTAAGGCAGCAGTAATAGTATAAGCAGTAAAAATGACAATGCATTAGTTATAAGCGTTTATAGAAATTTGAGTGTATGATGCAATTCTTGTTTTTGAGTAGAATCTCATACAAAGCCATACCTCAGAGTATGTATTTCTTGATACTGAATGCCCAGAGTCCTCGAACATCATTCTCGCTCATGTTTTTTATTATTTCTTGGATGCGCTTGACCAGCTGCACTCTATAAGTTTGTTATGAGAGTATGCTTACTTGCTGTTAATGTTCTGCTGCTTGAGGTTTTTCTTGATGTAGGCAAACAACTATTCGATTGTGTTGAACCAGGGCGAGTATTCTGCATTGAAAAGAACGTTGACTTTGAAGCGACGAGCAGTCGCAAGCATCTCAGAATAATTATGAATTATGGCATTATCCATTAAAAGCACCACCTTCTTATTGCATAGATCTTTGTCAGTTCTTATACTTCTCAGCGTCTGACATAAAAAGTTCTCAAACAGCACTGAATCAAAAGCTCCCTCAATTATTTGAGTGGAGACCACTCTGTCAACTGCGATTGCAGCTATCAAACCCATAGAATATTATTGTCTCTTCACTAATTGCTTTGCAATTGACAACTTCCTGGCTTTCTATCCATAACTACCTAAAATGTAAAGCATCTCCTGTTGATATTGAGAGATTGGTTTGTAAGGTTAGTCAAGCTGCCTTTCATTTATCATCAATGAATGGGGTTTGTTATACTCCTTGGATTCTTCAAATTGGTTCTGATTATGAGATAAGTCATCTATAAGAAAAGTTGATTAGCTTAAATATGAGAGTTGGACTTTCAATTGTGTTGTTAGATGGAAGTCTACTTATTACAGGATTGATCA
>ARYC01004439.1:0-12252 GCA_000711775.1 Oxytricha trifallax | reverse complement strand
CTCTACATTATTTTTTCTTAGCATCTCTTTTTCTGGTGGTTAGAAGCTTGTGGAATTCTCAATAATTCTTGCATTAAATTTCAATAATTTTTTCATTTTAACACGTCACTTAATGATAATGGTGATGAGCAAGCATGAAAGGTTCGCGAAACAAATTATCTCAAAGGCATCATTATATTGCTTGTCAGAATTTAACATGGTGCTATTAGGCGAAATAAAAACCCCGAAACCCCTTCTTCGTTTTAAATGTCTTTCGAATCTCATATGTAATGCTCGTGAATTAGGGTTTATTAGGTACTCTTGATCTCTTTATAGATTTATTAGAGAAATTCCATTAAGCTTAATGAAAAGCATTAAAGACTATGTCAGTCTTATTCTCAAGCATTTATTAAAGTTAGAACAACTTTCAATAAGATCGCTAATGGAGAATTCATTATTGATATAAAGAGTGTTAAATTGGACCTGCTATGTGTAAACATAGTATATATAAAAAAGAGTAGTATGAGAATTTAAACACCAAATAGAATTTGAGATTTATTTGAAGAAATTAGATAATCTAACCTAGACACTAATAGAGAGAGAGAGAAGATTAGGTTTATTACTGCGTTTCATAAGATTAAAGAAACTATTAATTTTGTGAATATAGCGTTCATGTTATAAATTTATGCATTTACTTTAAATTTCTTGGACTATTGAATTCGCTCTAACACTTGCAAAATTAATGATTATCGCTTTGCTTGATTCTAATTAATTCAAAGTTATTAAGAACTTGACTAGCAACATGATTTAGGCATGATAGATCTAAATCAGGTTGCTTACTCAAAGGTTCCAAAAATAATAAATATTCATTTTTAATATTCATTTTAAATACTCAATTTTAATATTCATTTTAAATATTAACTTTTTTTAGTAAATAAATTTATTGTATATTGCTAGAATACTAATGAATCGGGAAAAGAGAAGGTATAATTAACAATAAAATCTATTAAATAAATGTTTTTCGTTTAAAACGCTCTCCCACATATTAATAATTTCAAGAAATTGATTGCAATAATGTATTGAACTTAATGAAAACTCTGATTAGAAAAAGATCGACATGTGCAAAGAGTCACGCTTTTAATTTCTAAAAAATTGACCTGCTTTATAGACTGCTGCACATTTGTACTTAAGATGGCTTATATTTAACAAAAATTAATTTCATTAAGTCATTGCCTTTTTCATTTCCCATAAGGCTAAGAATTGAAATCAAACCTTTTGTAACCATCTTTATGTTTCGGCTTAAATTAGAAGCTAGGAATTAATTAAACTTAAATTCTCTACATTATTTTTTCTTAGCATCTCTTTTTCTGGTGGTTAGAAGCTTGTGGAATTCTCAATAATTCTTGCATTAAATTTCAATAATTTTTTCATTTTAACACGTCACTTAATGATAATGGTGATGAGCAAGCATGAAAGGTTCGCGAAACAAATTATCTCAAAGGCATCATTATATTGCTTGTCAGAATTTAACATGGTGCTATTAGGCGAAATAAAAACCCCGAAACCCCTTCTTCGTTTTAAATGTCTTTCGAATCTCATATGTAATGCTCGTGAATTAGGGTTTATTAGGTACTCTTGATCTCTTTATAGATTTATTAGAGAAATTCCATTAAGCTTAATGAAAAGCATTAAAGACTATGTCAGTCTTATTCTCAAGCATTTATTAAAGTTAGAACAACTTTCAATAAGATCGCTAATGGAGAATTCATTATTGATATAAAGAGTGTTAAATTGGACCTGCTATGTGTAAACATAGTATATATAAAAAAGAGTAGTATGAGAATTTAAACACCAAATGAATTTGAGATTTATTTGAAGAAATTAGATAATCTAACCTAGACACTAATAGAGAGAGAGAGAAAGAGATTAGGTTTATTACTGCGTTTCATAAGATTAAAGAAACTATTAATTTTGTGAATATAGCGTTCATGTTATAAATTTATGCATTTACTTTAAATTTGTTGGACTATTGAATTCGCTCTAACACTTGCAAAATTAATGATTATCGCTTTGCTTGATTCTAATTAATTCAAAGTTATTAAGAACTTGACTAGCAACATGATTTAGGCATGATAGATCTAAATCAGGTTGCTTACTCAAAGGTTCCAAAAATAATAAATATTCAGTTTTAATATTCATTTTAAATATTCATTTTTAATATTCATTTTAAATATTAACTTTTTTTAGTAAATAAATTTTTTGTATATTGCTAGAATACTAATGAATCGGGTAAAGAGAAGGTATAATTAACAATAAAATCTACCAAATAAATGTTTTTCGTTTAAAACGCTCTCCCACATATTAATAATTTCAAGAAATTGATTGCAATACTGTATTGAACTTAATGAAAACTCTGATTAGAAAAAGATCGACATGTGCAAAGAGTCACGCTTTTGTTTCTAAAAAATTGACCTGCTTTATAGACTGCTGCACATTTGTACTAAAGATGGCTTATATTTAACAAAAATTAATTACAATAAGTCATGCCTTTTTCATTTCCCATAAGGCTAAGAATTGAAATCAAACCTTTTGTAACCATCTTTATGTTTCGGCTAAAATTAGAAGCTAGGAATTAATTAAACTTAAATTCTCTACATTATTTTTTCTTAGCATCTCTTTTTCTGGTGGTTAGAAGCTTGTGGAATTCTCAATAATTCTTGCATTAAATTTCAATAATTATTTCATTTTAACACGTCACTTAATCATAATGGTGATGAGCAAGCATGAAAGGTTCGCGAAACAAATTATCTCAAAGGCATCATTATATTGCTTGTCAGAATTTAACATGGTGCTATTAGGCGAAATAAAAACCCCGAAACCCCTTCTTCGTTTTAAATGTCTTTCGAATCTCATATGTAATGCTCGTAATAGTTATTAGGTTCTTGATCTCTTTATAGATTTATTAGAGAAATTCCATTAAGCTTAATGAAAAGCATTAAATACTATGTCAGTCTTATTCTCAAGCATTTATTAAAGTTAGAACAACTTTCAATAAGATCGCTAATGGGGAATTCATTATTGATATAAAGAGTGTTAAATTGGACCTGCTATGTGTAAACATAGTATATATAAAAAGAGAGTAGTATGAGAATTTAAACACCAAATGAATTTGAGATTTATTTGAAGAAATTAGATAATCTAACCTAGACACTAATAGAGAGAGAGAGAAAGAGATTAGGTTTATTACTGCGTTTCATAAGATTAAAGAAACTATTAATATTGTGAATATAGCGTTCATGTTATAAATTTATGCATTTACTTTAAATTTGTTGGACTATTGAATTCGCTCTAACACTTGCAAAATTAATGATTATCGCTTTGCTTGATTCTAATTAATTCAAAGTTATTAAGAACTCGACTAGCAACATGATTTAGGCATGATAGATCTAAATCAGGTTGCTCACTCAAAGGTTCCAATAATAATAAATATTCATTTTAATATTCATTTTAAATATTCATTTTAAATATTAACTTTTTTTAGTAAATAAATTTATTGTATATTGCTAGAATACTAATGAATCGGGAAAAGAGAAGGAATAATTAACAATAAAATCTACCAAATAAATGTTTTTCGTTTAAAACGCTCTCCCACATATTAATAATTTCAAGAAATTGATTGCAATAATGTATTGAACTTAATGAAAACTCTGATTAGAAAAAGATCGACATGTGCAAAGAGTCACGCTTTTAATTTCTAAAAAATTGACCTGCTTTATAGACTGCTGCACATTTGTACTTAAGATGGCTTATATTTAACAAAAATTAATTACAATAAGTTCATTGCCTTTTTCATTTCCCATAAGGCTAAGAATTGAAATCAAACCTTTTGTAACCATCTTTATGTTTCGGCTAAAATTAGAAGCTAGGAATTAATTAAACTTAAATTCTCTACATTATTTTTTCTTAGCATCTCTTTTTCTGGTGGTTAGAAGCTTGTGGAATTCTCAATAATTCTTGCATTAAATTTCAATAATTATTTCATTTTAACACGTCACTTAATCATAATGGTGATGAGCAAGCATGAAAGGTTCGCGAAACAAATTATCTCAAAGGCATCATTATATTGCTTGTCAGAATTTAACATGGTGCTATTAGGTGAAATAAAAACCCCGAAACCCCTTCTTCGTTTTAAATGTCTTTCGAATCTCATATGTAATGCTCGTGAATTAGGGTTTATTAGGTACTCTTGATCTCTTTATAGATTTATTAGAGAAATTCCATTAAGCTTAATGAAAAGCATTAAATACTATGTCAGTCTTATTCTCAAGCATTTATTAAAGTTAGAACAACTTTCAATAAGATCGCTAATGGGGAATTCATTATTGATATAAAGAGTGTTAAATTGGACCTGCTATGTGTAAACATAGTATATATAAAAAGAGAGTAGTATGAGAATTTAAACACCAAATGAATTTGAGATTTATTTGAAGAAATTAGATAATCTAACCTAGACACTAATAGAGAGAGAGAGAAAGAGATTAGGTTTATTACTGCGTTTCATAAGATTAAAGAAACTATTAATATTGTGAATATAGCGTTCATGTTATAAATTTATGCATTTACTTTAAATTTGTTGGACTATTGAATTCGCTCTAACACTTGCAAAATTAATGATTATCGCTTTGCTTGATTCTAATTAATTCAAAGTTATTAAGAACTCGACTAGCAACATGATTTAGGCATGATAGATCTAAATCAGGTTGCTTACTCAAAGGTTCCAAAAATAATAAATATTCATTTTTAATATTCATTTTTAATATTCAATTTTAATATTCATTTTAAATATTAACTTTTTTTAGTAAATAAATTTATTGTATATTGCTAGAATACTAATGAATCGGGAAAAGAGAAGGTATAATTAACAATAAAATCTACCAAATAAATGTTTTTCGTTTAAAACGCTCTCCCACATATTAATAATTTCAAAAAATTGATTGCAATAATGTATTGAACTTAATGAAAACTCTGATTAGAAAAAGATCGACATGTGCAAAGAGTCACGCTTTTAATTTCTAAAAAATTGACCTGCTTTATAGACTGCTGCACATTTGTACTTAAGATGGCTTATATTTAACAAAAATTAATTTCAATAAGTTCATTGCCTTTTTCATTTCCCATAAGGCTAAGAATTGAAATCAAACCTTTTGTAACCATCTTTATGTTTCGGCTAAAATTAGAAGCTAGGAATTAATTAAACTTAAATTCTCTACATTATTTTTTCTTAGCATCTCTTTTTCTGGTGGTTAGAAGCTTGTGGAATTCTCAATAATTCTTGCATTAAATTTCAATAATTATTTCATTTTAACACGTCACTTAATCATAATGGTGATGAGCAAGCATGAAAGGTTCGCGAAACAAATTATCTCAAAGGCATCATTATATTGCTTGTCAGAATTTAACATATATAGAGTTCACTGTAACACAACATAAAATCAATTCAATATTGTAGAGTTTTGTGTGCATTTCTAGGATCTTGCATCGTTACGTTCACCAAGTACTAGGATACTATAATATATTGAGCTTTATGAATGATTCAATTACAGGCCCAAATTATCTCAATTTCTCTCAAATCAATGTTGTGTAATATGTTCAGATATGAATTGAAACTATTAAGAAGATGTTTTTCTATAAAAAAACTTACGGAAACTATTTACATATTCATTTTAAATCATCTTATAAAAAGATATTTGGATTATTTATATTGTCATATTATATTTTTTAATGAGTTTTTTAGTTCAGGCATATGTTCTATAATAAATTTCTCCCTCAAATATTTGTCCATATGTTTGTAAAAAGAATCTTTTCTTTGATATTTGAATTTTTCACTTTGATGTTTTTATAATTTTAGAGCTTCAACATAAATGTTTGATCGAATTCGCTGATTAAGATCTACCACGACAATGCTTTAAGTGCAACACTATTAATCATCCCATAATAAACTTTAAGAATCTTATCTTGAGAGACCGAACCTCTCTTCAGTTTTAGATTAATCTTTAATTTTTGTTTATGAAATTGCTCATAATCTTATCAAATAAAAATTATTGGAATTTTTGAGTACTTAACTTTATAAATTGCATTTAGAAATTGATTATTGAAGGAACTAGGCTGAGAGTAACCTTCTATAACAGTCTTTCTCTTAAGACAACTCAAATAAAATGTATTTAAAATGGAAGTTCCAGGATAGATTCATTCAGTATATAAGACGTTCCTCTTAACTATAAAGAAGGAAAGCATATCAAGAATAGCCACATAGGTCTTATCCTAGTAATAAATATTTGCTACTAAAGAAAGATATTTTAGAGTCTCTCTAAAGTTGTGGATCTGCTTTGACAGTTTATTACATTGCTAAGACTCTTTGACATTATTCAGTCGTCAATGTTACTACTTTGCGCATACTAAAGAAGAAGATTATACTTTTCTGTGCATAGCATTGAAAATCAGCCATTTATCTAAACGTAAAGAACGCATTTATCTATAAAATGCTTAACAAATTTTGCTGAATTGATGATATCAACCTCTATTCACTGATTTCCAGGCCAGTTAAAGTTTTGCTTGCCAACTACCTTTGCTCGAGACTCTATTCCTTGTGATTCCTCATGAAATCAGGAAGCAAAAATTCTACATAGAATTAAGCCAAAGTCTATCTAGAATATTGGGGTGCCAAAAAGTCAATCTTGAACCAGTTTTTGTGGACGAAAATAAGTTGACAAGCATATATAGAACATTGTTCTAAACTCAGATAGAGTTAGCCTAATTCCATATGGATTTTCACAATCTACGTTGAAGCAGCTGAAGAAACTCAAGGTGAAGAGAACTCTAAACCACTTGAAGCAAAACTTTAACTGGCCTGGAAATCAGTGATTATCTTTAATTCAGACGAGATAGCGTAGAAATATGAACTGCACAAGGTGCGAATATGTACCTTTAACATGAATGAATGACTTTAATCTTGTCCATCAAGAGATCAACTCAAATTAATTTTCATTAACATTTTCTTTCGTACCTAATGTTTAAAATAAGACTTAAACCTATTGAAAATGAGAGCTGTATAAATAGACATGACATTCATTAAATAAATTTAAAGAGATAATCGAATGTCAATGTTAGTTATTTGATTGATTTCGCTGATATAGATTTCTGTGTAACAAACATCCAATCAACAAATATTGTAGAATTGTGTGTGCAATTCTAGGATCTTTCATCGTTACGGTCACCAAGTACTAGGATGCTATAAAATATTGAGTTAAATGATTGATTTAATAACGGGCATATAGTAAGTACATCATTTTCTCTCAAGTAAATGTTTAGTAATAGGTACAGTTATGAATTGAAACTATTAAGAGGATCTCTTTCTAAAAAATACTTACGGGAATCATTTACATTTATTTTAAGCATTTTATATAGAAGGTTTTTTAAATATTTTTAAATCTTGTGATATAACTTATCTAACAATAATTTTTATATTAATTATCATATTCATTAACATTTTAGGAATATATATTTTAACAAAAATTATTTAATTCTCATATTATATTACATTTCAGTAATATATTTAATTTTCAAGTTTCTGTAAAAGGTTTTATGATATACAAAGCATCGCAAACTGCATTTAATTTTTTCTTTGTCTAGCAACAAAATAAATATAAAGATATGGAATAACTATGATTCAGAAGATTTAATCAAAGCACTTCGAATTAAAAATAATTAATCTCAATTGTTGCAAGCTTGAAGATGTTAGGATATTCAAAGAACGAAAATACCTTTAATGAACACATTCAAAAATCACATTTTTATGGGACTTTAAGTTATTTCACATAAACTTAACTATTAGATTTAATAGTTTGTATAAAATATTTGTAAGTCATTTTGCAAATCTAGAGTGTAACAAGCTTTTATTTCATTCTATGCTTAAAATTCACATGATTTTAAGATATCTCAACAACGGAAATTTTAAATTAACATATTCTAATAGCTTATCACCAATACAAGACAAATCATTAAAATTCCTAAATAGATGCAAACATAAATTTGTCAGTATTAAGCTCATCTATCCTTATACTGAATTCCTGGTGACGCTAATAGACGCATTTTTGTAATCAAGCATTAAAAAATAGATATGTGTAGTTTCACGTTTATCGAGTGACTACAAATTGGTCAAATCGCTCGTAAAGAAAATCGAGTTTGAATAATCGTGACAGGCATTAGGAATTGTAAATTTATAAAAACAAAAATTTAAAGAAACCTCAACCCACCTTATAATATTAACTAAAGCTATTCTGCTCATTTGTAGAGGTCGCGGTGGAATACCTCTCAAAATAAGCATAACAATGATTCTGACTTTAAAAAGAATTTGAATTGAATAAAAGGACTTCGATAAAACACTGAAAAATTTAATTATCTGCAAAGCTATTAACAAATTTATATAATTAAACGATGTAAAATTATCTGAAAAGAGTTAGATTATCATTATTTTTTTAAAAATCGTTATTCCAAAAAATATTTTTCTTTTAAGCTTTTAATTTTTATGTTTTAAGATTCAAGAAAAGAAGACTTAATAAATTCAGTTCATAGAATCTTGATCGATACAAAGATATAAATTTGTATAAAAGATGAAAGCAAATTTGAATTATTTATGCATAATATATAAAATTATAAAATTTTTAAAAATAAAATAAAAAATATAATAATATACAAAAATAAAAAGAAATTGATGATTTCAATAATAGAATAACAAGTAAAATACACTAATGTCTATCGCAACAAGAAATCTATTTTTAAGTGTAAAAACATATGCTGGAATTGTAAAATAAAAAAAAAAATAAAATTATAATTATTATTTATTTATTTTTCCAATTCAATTCCATTCCAGCAATATAAATTATAATTATTATTATATTTATTTTTCCAATTCAATTCCATTCCAGCAATATAAATTATAATTATTATTTATTTATTTTTCCAATTCAATTCCATTCCAGCAATATAAATTATAATTATTATTTATTTATTTTTCCAATTCAATTCCATTCCAGCAATATAAATTATAATTATTATTTATTTATTTTTCCAATTCAATTCCATTCCAGCAATATAAATTATAATTATTATTTATTTATTTTTCCAATTCAATTCCATTCCAGCAATATAAATTATAATTATTATTTATTTATTTTTCCAATTCAATTCCATTCCAGCAATATAAATTATAATTATTATTTATTTATTTTTCCAATTCAATTCCATTCCAGCAATATAAATTATAATTATATTATTTATTTATTTTTCCAATTCAATTCCATTCCAGCAATATAAATTATAATTATTATTTATTTATTTTTCCAATTCAATTCCATTCCAGCAATATAAATTATAATTATTATTTATTTATTTTTCCAATTCAATTCCATTCCAGCAATATAAATTATAAATATTATTTATTTATTTTTCCAATTCAATTCCATTTCAGCAATATTAATTAAAATTATATTTATTTATTTTTCCAATTCAATTCCATTTCAGCAATATAAATTATAATTATATTTATTTATTTTTCCAATTCAATTCCATTTCAGCAATATGTATTATAATTATATTTATTTATTTTTCCAATTTAATTCCATTTCAGCAATATGTATTATAATTATTTTATTTATTTTTCCAATTTAATTCCATTTCAGCAATATAAATTATAATTATTATTTATATATTTTTCAATTCAATTCCATTCCAGCAATATAAATTATAATTATTATTTATTTATTTTTCCAATTCAATTCCATTCCAGCAATATAAAATATAATTATTATTATTTATTTATTTTTCCAATTCAATTCCATTCCAGCAATATAAATTATAATTATTATTTATTTATTTTCCCAATTCAATTCCATTCCAGCAATATAAATTATAATTATTATTTATTTATTTTTCCAATTCAATTCCATTCCAGCAATATAAATTAAAATTATTATTTATTTATTTTTCCAATTCAATTCCATTCCAGGAATATAAATTAAAATTATTATTTATTTATTTTTCCAATTCAATTACATTCCAGCAATATTAATTAAAATTATTATTTATTTATTTTCCAATTCAATTACATTCCAGCAATATAAATTATAATTATTATTTATTTATTTTTCCAATTCAATTCCATTTCAGCAATATAAACTATAATTAATTTTTATTTATTTTTCGAATTCAATTCCATTCCAGCAATATAAATTATAATTATTATTTTTTTATTTTTCCAATTCAATTTCATTCCAGCAATATATATTTTAATTATTATTTTTTTATTTTTCCAATTCAATTCCATTTCAGCAATATTAACTATAATTATTATTTATATATTTTTCCAATTTAATTCTATTTCAGCAATATAAATAATAATTATTTTTTATTTATTTTTCCAATTCAATTCCATTCCAGCAATATGTATTATAATAAATATTTATTTATTTTTCCAATTCAATTCCATTTCAGCAATATAAATTATAATTAATATTTATTTATTTTTCAATTTCAATTCCATTCCAGCAATATAAATTATAATTATTATTTATTTATTTTTCCAATTCAATTCCATTTCAGCCAATATAAATTAAAATTATTATTTATATATTTTTCCAATTCAATTCCATTTCAGCAATATAAATTATAATTAATATTTATTTATTTTTCAATTTCAATTCCATTCCAGCAATATAAATTATAATTATTATTTATTTATTTTTCCAATTCAATTCCATTTCAGCAATATAAATTATAATTATTATTTATTTATTTTTCCAATTCAATTCCATTCCAGCAATATAAATTATAATTATTATTTATATATTTTTCCAATTCAATTCCATTTCAGCAATATAAATTATAATTAATATTTATTTATTTTTCAATTTCAATTCCATTCCAGCAATATAAATTATAATTATTATTTATTTATTTTTCCAATTCAATTTCCATTCCAGCAATATAAATTATAATTATTATTTATTTATTTTTCCAATTCAATTCCATTCCAGCAATATAAAATATAATTATTATTATTTATTTATTTTTCCAATTCAATTCCATTCCAGCAATATAAATTATAATTATTATTTATTTATTTTCCCAATTCAATTCCATTCCAGCAATATAAATTATAATTATTATTTATTTATTTTTCCAATTCAATTCCATTCCAGCAATATAAATTATAATTATTATTTATTTATTTTTCCAATTCAATTCCATTTCAGCAATATAAATTATAATTATTATTTATTTATTTTTCCAATTCAATTCCATTCCAGCAATATTAATTTTAATTATTATTTTTTTATTTTATCAATTCAATTCCATTCCAGCAATATATATTAAATAATTATTTTTTTATTTTTCCAATTCAATTCCATTCCAGCAATATAAATTATAATTATTATTTATTTATTTTTCCAATTCAATTCCATTTCAGCAATATTAATTAAAATAATTATTTATTTATTTTTCCAATTCAATTCCATTTCAGCAATATAAATTAAAATTAAATTTATTTATTTTTCCAATTCAATTCCATTTCAGCAATATAAATTATAATTATTATTTATTTATTTTTCCAAGTCAATTCCATTCCAGCAATATGTATTATAATATATATTTATTTATTTTTCCAATTTAATTCCATTTCAGCAATATAAATAATAATTATTTTTTATTTATTTTTCCAATTCAATTCTATTCCAGCAATATAAATTATAATAATTATTTATTTATTTTTCCAATTCAATTCCATTCCAGCAATATAAATTATAATTATTATTTATTTATTTTTCCAATTCAATTACATTCCAGCAATATTAATTAAAATTATATTTTATTTATTTTTCCAATCCGATTCCATTCAAGCAATATAAATTATAATTATAATTTATTTATTTTTCCAATTCAATTCCATTTCAGCAATATTATCTATAATTAATATTTATTTATTTTTCCAATTTAATTCCATTTCAGCAATATAAATAATAATTATTATTTATTTATTTTTCCAATTCAATTCCATTCCAGCAATATTAATTATAATTATTATTTATTTATTTTTCCAATTCAATTCCATTCCAGCAATATAAATTATAATTATTATTTATTTATTTTTCCAATTCCAATTCCATTCCAGCCATATGTATTATAATAATTAATTTATTTATTTATTCCAATTCAATT